>JABUQX010116067.1:0-24379 GCA_015478945.1 Trachelipus rathkii | reverse complement strand
AGAAGAGCGGATTGGGTGAGAGGTTTTAAGGATCAGATGGGAGGTTGTGGATAAGGAGGATGGATAGTGCGGAGAGGTTGGGAGTGAGTTACTTTAGTGGACTATGAATTGAGGCGGGGGACTGGTTAGGGGAGGAAAAATGCAAGTGTGAGGATGGGAAAGAAAGTGGGGAGGAGGAGGACTGAGTAGACTTACAGAGATGTAGGCTGCTCGCGCGTCTCCAACGCCGCCAAGCGCGCCAAGGTTTGCATATTCCCTCTATGGTGCTGCATTCATCATAGAACCTTGATCTGTCGCGCCTTGATTGTATCGCGCATCATCATGGATCATAACGCATTACAATAATCAGGGCTATACTGTGCCCAACACGATCCCGCCAGTCCCTCTCGTCGCAACTCGGCGTCCCCCGCTCGCTTGCCCCCGCGTTGGCTTATCCTGTCGTGTCGACCGCCCTTCGCCCCTGGCTTGCCCCTTGCCGGATCCCGGTTGTGGATGAATGCACACACTTGAAACGTTCTGCAGGAAGGGATGGGCAGGAGTTCGAAACAAATCGTGTCATGTTCCTCCGCGGCGTACCGGGTGGGAAATGTGTATAGATTGTCGTGTTAGACCGTATCCATATGTTGCGGTATGGCCTGTTGACGTGACTGCTTCACCACGATTGGAGAGATGGTGTTTTGGTTCCTCGTATTTAAGGGGAAGGGGATAGGAGGATGGAATGTGGGAAATTATAGATAATGTCTTTAAGTATGGTAGGAAAGTGACGGAAGAATACTGATGAGAGGGTAAGAGTTAACGGAGGCGAGATGGGGAAGAACAAGGAGGTTTCAGGGAGGGAAAGGTGTGTGGATCAGTGTTATTACATAAAGATGCTTGTGGGAAAAGTATAGAGAGGAAAGGGAAAGTGTGAATAGGGGTGAAATGTGGAGAAAGCATATGTAAGAGTATAGGTGAATTATGGAGGGTGTGGGAGGAAATGGGGTGGGGGGTAATTAGGGAAAGGTATTAGGGCTTTTCATAGGAATAGTAGAATGTGTGTGAGAGTGTTAGGAGGGAGAGTGAGAATGTTGGTGGTGTGATTGAGGCAGGTGGTAATGTCGCCGTGGCTATCTAATTTGTTTATGGAGTGGATCAATAGATCATGGTGGGGAGGGGGAGGGTGAATTCGATGAATGGGAATGATGAGAGGGAGTGAACCATGTACTGTTTTGCGCATGATACGCCCTATGGCGAAGAAGCGGGCGGGAAGGCTGAGTATTTGGTGAGGGAGTTTGAAGGAGAATGTGTGGACAAAAGGGCTAAAATAAATCCAGGAAAGAGTAAAGTATTAGTGGGCGTGCGATAAATGAAGCAAGGCAGGAGGAAGGAGAAGGGGGAGAGTGTAGAGGAAGGAGGTGTTTGGTGTGTAGTGTTAGGGGGTGTAGTATTGGAAGAAGTGAAAGGTTTTTAGCTATTTAGGGATGGAGTATATATAAGGGGGGAGGGATGAAGGAGGAGGATAGAGCATAGAATGGGTGAAGGAATGAGGGCTTTGAGTGGTTGAGAGGAAATATGAAAGGGGGGATCTATCACAGAAAGTCAAGATAAGTATGTTCGAAAAATCTGTGTACCAGCGGTATTGTACGGGTGTGAAACGGGGGGGTTGGAATGCCAGGTCCAGGAAAAGGTTGGAAGTATTTTGAGATGAAGGGGTTCTGAGAGCGGTCTTGTGGGGTCCAGTACGAAGGAGAGGATTAGGGAATTAGGGGTGGTGAGCGAGAGATGTGATTGGAGGAATCTGGGTTGGTGGCAAGAGCGGAGAAGGGAATGTTAAGATGGTATGGCCATTTAGTGAGAATGGGGAACAGAAGAGTGGTAGAGATTTGGATGCGGGAGGGGAGAAGAAGAGAGAAGGGGGACGAAGGAGGGTGGATGGAATAAAAGAGATGCTGGAGGAGGGAGGATGGGAGGAAGAGGGTAGGGTGTTGCCGAGGGAAGAGTGGGGTGGAGGGGTTGGGTGAGGGCGAGAAGAGAGGGTGTGAATGAGGGAGGGCTGTACCACCACTACCCCGCTCTCCCAAAAGTTATATATAACTAAATATAATATAATAATATATAATATATATATATAATATATAACAATAATATATATATATATATACAAAATATATATATATATATAATAGATACTATAATTTATATTATATTTATATATATATATATTTATATATATATATATATATTTAAGAACTACGTTGTCGTAGTGATATAATTTACTTTAGAGAGGAAGCCCTGGATTCTTTTTTAGTATTATTACGCTATTCATTTACAAATTAAAAACATTGTTAAAGACACTTTTTTTTTAAATGAATAATTTTAAAAGAAGGAAAAGCTAATTGTTTAATTGTCCCGACACGCGGAGACCTTCAGGCTAAGGGATATGGAGGTTCTCTTTCTTGATTCTTGTCATAGCTTCAAGTGAGTTGTTTCCAGTTTGGTTGCTATTTTCGTCATAGGTGTTGTTGAAATATTTTGATGTTTTATATATTCATTTGTATATCAATATATCTTAACTTCACGGGATGCTTATTGTAGTGTACTATTATAAATGCAAAAGGACTTCCATGATTTTGGATGGTTCGTGTGATGTTATTTCTGATCATCTTTATATTGTTGATATTGATAGGTTGGCCTGTGTTACGCCTATGAGTTGTTAAAGCTGAATTTATGGTTTGTGAAGGTCATCTGTATGTTGATTTTTTCTTCTTTGCAAATCTTCAGATTCACCTATATTATATAGCCAAGTATTGCAGGGGATGTGATATATTACAGCTTTTGGGGAGATTTCTTTTATGTCATTGGTTCTGCTTATAAAACTTTTTAAAAATATAGTACAACTATTAATTGGAAATCTCTAGTAAATATTTTCTCTGGTATATTTGTTTAAATAAAATTAAGTATTAAGTTCTCACATCCTTGAGTGAAATTTGTGTATCGATATCAGAGGTCGTTCGCTTTAATTTTTCGGGGGAAAATTTGCTCTACTTCCGAAATACCTCTATTTCTATGTCTTTGATATTAATCGTTTATATCTTGCAAAAACTCAGGATACATCCGACTAGTGTAATGTCGGATTTGAAGTTATACAGAGATATTGGATGTGTATTTTTGAATGTATCTTGAGTGTAAGAAGGATGGCGAAAAGAGAAGAGTAGAAATATGATACGAAAGGCACGGAGAACCGGAGTGAGAGGCATGGAAAAGAAGAGAGTAGCTTAAATCTATTTGTGTTTTCAAGGAAAGTGAATATCAGTATAGCCCAAGTAGTAACCCAGATTGATGCAATGTGGATTAACGAATATATATAGTAATTTTGCTATAAAATGTGAATACATCATTCGACATGGATTACAGAAGGTTCATCGAAGTCGAATGAGCGTGAAGCGAGTTCCGGATGACATATCTCTTAATATTGCGATGTGTAAAAAATGAAACTATAAGCAATGACTAGAAGATTTATCAGTATTTAGATTATTTATGAGAGACAAATACTTAGGGTTTGGTTATGTGCAGAAGGGAGCGATGTAGGACAATTGCCGAAATCACTACAAATACTGTGAATATAAGTCCATTTATGGTAACACTAGATTGTTAGTAATAAAGGTGAGTGGACAGAACATAGATAAGATCTGTAAGTTACAGTTATATCATATGTTTACTTGATATGTGTGGACACTAGTGTTGGAATCCCTAGAATTCTAGGCCTCGAATTAAAAAATTGTAATGTCAATATATTTTCTCACTTAAAATAGAGAATAAAGTTAATTTTGTTATAATTGAGGAGAATATCAGGCAACAGATTATCTCCCGAGCTGTAAGACTCATTAGTTTAAACAGGGCTCAAATAAATATCTCCTCCATTTATACAATCAAATACAATCTCTCATAAATATTATACGGACGAAAAGTGAATTACATTATACAAACATTTCAGAGTCATCTTTGAAAGTTTAGTGAGGAAGTCACCCACTGATCTCCAAGCAATGTACTTCATAATCAGATTACTATCGCGAAACTAAAACAGAGAATTATACGATATAATATATCTTTACCCACCAGCCCGGCGACTTTCATTAACAATAGTTATAAGAACTAATATTATGTTGAGGATGTACCATTTTGCCTTCACTGCATACACTCACAAACACCCGAACCAAACAGGTAAATGAAATTATCCTCAAACCGGATAATTAATGGCTCATAAACCAACATAGAAAATAATTAAGCACTGACACATCTTCTACCGAGCTCGAGAGAAACCTGTTGGTACGGATGGATGGAGAGTTAATAGAGCCTTACCATTATCCAAGACTCAATGATAAAGCCCTCTGGTTAACATCGTTCATGAATCAAACATGGTGTTATAAATTTTATTTCTAATATTTTATCACTTTCTTATATATAGTTTTTGTGTGTATATATTCGAGAAAAACCGGTTTTTGTAGATTGGTGACGAAAGTAATTTATTAACGTTTATGCAATATCACTCAAAACACTTTATGAGTAATAAACAATAACAAAGAAATATTAGGCTGATCGCATCTCTCCATAACATATCGTATCACCTGATCTCTTTAACATGTAATAATTGCTGACTCACTCACGCCGTGTACTGGTGTTACAAATGAAAAAATAATAAATCTATAAACAAAACTTCTAGCGCTAAAGCACGTATAAATAACGATAAATCTAGAGTTGACTATTTACACTAAAAGATGCATTAATTAAAACTTAAGAAAAAGTTAAAAAGAATTTCGGAATTTATTTAATTAGATATGAACGAAATAAATTAAATATAGAGCATCCTCTTCCCCCGCGTAACCCTAATCAAAATAGCGACCTGAATTCCTCCTATTGTGTCTGATGTTCACGAGTCCTCGAGAATTATTCAACCATATATATTCGAATATGAAAAAGACAAATTAACCAATATCGAGCAAATCACATACATCCCTCATTTTCCATTTACACTAATAACGCTCAACCACCAATTGAAATAAATCGACGATATTCTCAGATGACCGCTAATAACCAAGCAAAAGCGAGAAGATGTACCACAGAGCAAGATACTATCATAACACAATGGCGCCGCGTAGCAAGTACAATTTTCAATAAAAGAACATATTTTATTAGAGTGAAAAACACTAGTGTAAATGAAAATAAGTTAGCGAAAGAGATGTATAAAAAATAAATCAGAAAGGCAGACCAAACCTGGAAAAGAACTGATCCAGACGGACTAACGGATGCAACTCAAAAAAAAAATCTATTAGTGCTATTAAGAGTGTATAGAACTACTTCGCACACGAGACAGACACGACATACATTGATATCCGAGATAATTGTATCCGGATGAAAAAAGGCAAATAGGTAGTGAGATGACTCATGAAACGATAAATTCAGAGCCAAGAGCGAACACCATCCTGCCCTCCAACACAAAATTTCATAGGAACTCCTTGTTGTGGCAATATTTCACCTGAATAAATAGGTTAACAACACATGAGAATTTTATTTCCTGGTGAAAAGAATTTAAAATAGAAGTTTTTACTAAACATAATATATAAGTTTAAAAATAACCAATCAAAAAAACATAATTAAATTGCTACTCGGTCCACCAGTTGAGATTAGAAAACGTAATATAAGATAAGTGAAGAGAGGACAGAAGATCCAACTTGGAGAACAACCTAAGAATAGAAGATCAAAAATTAAGTAATTCCAAAGGTCCACCCATTAGCCCACTGGAAGAGCAAGCTCTTCATACGACGATGAATCTCGTGAGGACCTAAAAAGAGACTATTCACTTTTTGTTTAAAAATGAGTTCAGAGTGCAAAATTAAATAAAAAAACGGGGTTTGCATCTTGAACCATGGAAGTTTTTTCAAATTTGGTGTAACATTATTAAATAGAAAGAATTAGCAGTGCACCATTGTAGCACATGAACAACCTAAAAAGAACGATAACCCATAAGGAGCTTCACCTCCCCTTTATCCTAAAAGGGGAGAATAGAAGTTAATTATTACAAAAGGATAAAACATGAGAATAAAGGAATGAGAGGACTACATGAGCTTAAAATAGTATTAATAATTAGTGGAGTTAGAATGGAAAATAATATTTCCAGTCTTTAGTTCTATTCAATTCCTCTCTTACAGAGGTAACTTAAAATTTTGCATGACTTAAGCTTAGTGGTTCAAAAGTAATCAATTTAATTTACTTTAAACAAGGAATTTGTTTAAAAGAAGATATAATACTTGAGACTGTAAAATACAATCGAAATTACCCTAGTTAAATTATATTATAAAAGATGATGAAAAAAACATGAATATGAAGAAGAAAAAGAATGGAAAAATATGGAAGATATCCTAAAGCAGAATGGTAATGATACAGAAGAAATAATATGGTCAAAAATTATGGATAATGAGACTATAATGAAAGTGAAAATCAAACTGAAGAAGAAGGAAATGACATCAAATTGAATGAATATTGTAGCTCGTCTTACAGATCTGAAAATAAATAAATATTGATATGAAATAATATAAAGATTCAAAGTGATGTGAATATATTATAAATAAAGTTTCGTATGTAACGTTCATTTCAATAATATGTATTATATTTTGGAGGAGTAACGGACGTCTACTGAAACGTTAGATAATATAGAATTGTAAAAAATGATATCAAAAAATATGATTATAAAATATTCTTCTTCTATAAACGACAGAAATATTTAAATTAAAATAGTAAACTAATATTTAATAATATTAGTGTTGAATTATTGAAAGAATTTTGAATAATAAAATTAGTAATGATATATAATAGATTTGTATGAAAAATAAGAGAATATTTACTCCGAAGGGAATAAATATCGGAAGAATTGCCAGTTGAAAGAGTAAAGACTATTAAGGAAATTAGAAAGAGAATTAATAATATTGTTAGAGAAACATAGATATATAATTTAAGGATTTGCCATATATTATCGAGTAAATTATGCGTTATAGAGATTATGAAATGATGCAAAAAGTTATTGCCCTAACATAAATTTCTAATGGTTAAGATTAAAACTTCTATTCAGGGAAAAATTCAGTTAAAAATAGAAAGTTAATTAAAAAGAATAGATAATTGATAAAGTATAGAATAGAATAACAATAAAGAAAAAAATATTAAGGAATGTTAATCCTTATCTAATGATCTTTTTCTAAATCCGTATCTATTATCTTGATATAAAAGGTTGCAATCAAAGCGTAATTTGTATGGGGAAAAGTTAGATTTCTGTATGACCACACCGGCGTGAAATAAAACTTGATAACAAAGGTATAACGTAATGGAGATCATTATGAATAAGCTATTGTTATTATGTATTATAGTTTGATTAATTTAATAACTCCTCTTATAGAATAAATGCGAGCTAAAGATTCTACACAATGGTTTAGAAACCCGTATTTGTTCCGCCATACTGTTGTTCTATATGCAATGCTTTTTTTATGGGCACGACGGAGGCCGATCCGTAGTGACCAGGAACACGGTATGTTCAGTTAATTAAGAATTAACACTGTATTGATAACATTATTTAACAACTTTGCATAAGAGGTATAGTTTCAATCTGAATAAATGCAAACTATAGAATATATAGATAGTACATTGGCAAACATTAAGTCTCCCAATAGGGAAGAAATAAGTAAAATAAAAAGAATAGCAGATTCCGGGAGTTAACAGGTAAGAATATTATTAATAGCTCAGTGTACGCAGGGATAACTAAAGAGTTATGTGAAGAGGACTGAGGCAGAACTTCAAATTCAAACAGTCATTGTATCAAGTGTTTGGGGAACTAGATACTAAAGTAAAGTAATAACCAGAAAAGGTGTAATATATTAATCTGGAAAACTCAAATACCACCAAGAATTTGGGATATAAATGTGTATTACACTAGTATATGTTGTCAGAATACCTTTAAATGGAGTAGCTTGAATTTGTCTACCCTCCGAGAAAAAAGGGTGTAACTGAGCAAGTATATGTATAATTTATTAATACTAAAGATGTATCATAGTTAAGTGTAGCATATTGTAATAGCTGAAACGATAATTCATTTATATGTGTGAAAAAACAATTCATAAATAATAAGCTTTATTCTACGAAAGACAAGTTTATAACCAAATATCAGATACTCCAGAAAATACTCTACTACGCGCTAAATTTCACAATTAGTAAAAATAAGTTTATACTCTTATTATTTAAGAATAACTAAGTTAAATTAATAAATAATGAGGTCTATAATAAAGAATTTTTCAACGTTCGGGTTAAATAAAAAAAAAGGAAATTTCTATGATACCTTAGCTGCTTCGTTTTAATACTTAATTTTAATGTATGTGGTATTTTGGTAATATTTGTATTCTTTTCAATATATTATCTATTTAAGTACTCACTAAAGAGTTAATCTAATATACTAACCCAATAATTAACTATCAAGAAGATCAAAACATATAAGTGTTGTACGAAATACAAATCTCGTATGAAACAAATGATAGTTCTTGAATTTTCTCTCTATTTTTTTCAAATTAACTCGAAATTATTAAATTGAGATTATACTGTATAATTTATTATGTCAGGAGGAGATAACAACTGTAGAACTATACTTAATAATGGCGAGACAAATATGTATCAGTTTGTTTGTGATCGCTTAGGGACTGTAAGGACGCCTAAATATAGCGAATTGATGTAGTTGAGGAGTATTTGGAAGGAAAAAGGGAGCGAAAAACTCAGGAATAGATGAGGAAGAAAAAATATAAAAAGGAAAAAATCAATATATTAAAGATACGTATAGAGAAAAGCGAGTAACTAACAAAGGAATCTAAATCAAACAGCGGATTATACAAGAATTGTACATATGTGCAGATAGAGAAACCTACATCTTAGAAAGATATATGTATGATTAACTAGCGTAGAACTCAAAGGAACCCAGTTAGTTATGGCTTGAGTTAAACTGTGGGTCATCGAGGTATAATACCAGCTCAGAAGAGTGAGGAGTAGGAAAGAGAGAAGGAAAGCATAAACCCTAGCACGTTTGGAGCTTTACATACGAAACTTAATATAGGACTTTACAAAAACTTTCGCCTAAGGAATAGAGAGTATTCACGGAACTAATTGCAAAACAATTGATACTACCATAGGAGGAACATTGAATATACTATCAGGAGAAGAAACTCTATTTATGGCACGTGAAAACGATTAAGCGGACTAGGAAATTGGAAAAATGGAATTAGACAGATCTCCAGTAGAAGTATGGAAAAGCACCATAAACGAAAACTATTATCACTTGAAACATAGGTTGTAAAATAAAGCATTATGAAGAAAAAAATCACGAATTGAAGTACTTGCTAAAATACTTATACATCAATAACATTCCTTAATTTGTGAGGAGAAATGCTTCGAAATAGCTACACTATTAAATTAGCCTTTAATTCTGGTTATAGAAATATAGATCGAAAATATGATATACATATTTAGCATAGGACCAAAGGTAGTCAGATTATGATTCTCCTAATATAAGGTTCTTTCACCAAGGTGGCACCTAACCTGTGATTGCAGTGCTTGTATATTCACTGTGGTTAGAACCTAGAGTTCATCGAAGAGATAGTCTAGATCGAAACCACTATTCCTGCGAGCCTATAATATATATATATATAATATATATATACTTTATGAAAAATCTACATAAGTGATATATATATATAATATATATATATATATAATATAATATAATATAGTGTATATTAGTATATATATATAATATAATATTATATATATATAGTATTATATTATATATATATATATTATATATATACACGTATATATAATATATATATATTTATCATATATAATATATATATATATATATTAATATTATTATATATATTATAAGTATATATAGTGTTATATATAATATAATGAAAATTATTACCGATATATATATATATTAATAATAACTATATATATATATTTATATATATAATATCTATATAAATTATTAAATTGTATATATATATATAATTCCATTATATATATATATTGTATATAGTATATACTTATTATAATATTATTATATTATATAAATAATATATATTATATATAAATATATATAAGGTGTATATATCTATATATATATATATATATATTATATATATATATATAGTGATGCTGCGACCTTTTTAAGGGCGCAGTGTGTTTGCTTTATAAACGATTCTTTTTTTCTATAAAAAAACAAGCATTTATAAAAACACTTTTTTTATTGTTTTTAACTTGTTTTTTAATCTAATTTGTAAACCAAAATAAATAAATTAAGCTTAGTAATATATATATATATTATATATATATATAGTATATATATTATATATATATAATTATATATATACTATATATATATATATATATATATATATATACTATATAGTATATTATATATGACATTATTAAGAGCGTTGACAGATATTATAGGCGGGATTTTCGTAGTATATATATATATATATAATATATATATATATATATATATATATATATAATATATAGTATATATATATTAATAGTATATATATATATATATATATAGCTATATATATATATATCATATATTATATATATATATATATAGTTATAGTATGACATTTATAAGAGGTTGACACTTTTAGGGGGAAAATTTTCGATAAGAGAAACAACGAATTTTCCAGAGAATTTGCTTATTGTGGCAATTTCTATTGATTAGCGTTATTTGAATATATCTATGAATTTTAATATTTATTAGGTAAATATTTTATATAATTAAAAAATATTTTTAGTAATTATGACATATTTTTTAAGGAAATTAGCAAAGACTATATTATTATTTAACTTCTAAAAAAAAATGTAAATTTTGCTCTTTGATGCATTTTTCCTTTTATTGCATTTTTCTTTTCATATTGCATTTTGTGTTGCATTTTCATTTAAAAAAAATTCCACCACGGCCCCTTGAGAAGAGCGAGAGGGGCATCCTGCGAAGCAGGAGACGTGGGGGAATGATATAGAGGGGGAGCGAAGGTCCCCACCCCGTATCAAAAATTAAATATCAAAAGCAATTTATTAATTATTATCATGAGGTTCTACATTCATTCTACAAACTTTACGAACATTCATCAAATTTAAACTAATGACATACATTCAAATTTAATACTGAAATAAATTGCCTGAGCTTACTCAAATTTTATAGCCTGCGTGTGAGCACAAAAAAAATATAAATCAATGTCTTTTTACTCTTGTTAACTCATTAATTAATTACATTTGAAAATTCAGCATTTTAACGTATAATGTATTTACCATAAAATCATTGAAATTATTTTACATTTTTTATTGATCTTCGTCCTGGAGTCAACTGCTATAATACCATATATATATATTATATTAATATATATATATATATTAATAAATATATATATATATATATATATATATATATATAATATATATATATATATATATCCTATATATTGATATATATATATATATATATATATATATATATATATATATATATATATATATAATATATATAAAAAATAAGTGATAGGTATGAATCTTCATGAATTTTTCATTAGGAAGAAAAAAAATTGATATTTACAAGCCCTTTAAAGAAATTTTCATTTTCTTATTTTTAACTATTTATTTTTTTTCGTCGATGCTTAGGAACCAGACAGCGTTCTTGTTTCAATTAGCCAATCAACTTCCTTGTTTCAAACCAAAGCTTGAAAAGTAAAGAGAAAGCTTAGGACGTACATGAATATTAATATTATAGAAAAAGAATTTGAAGTATTTATATTATGTAATAAAATTACTCATAAAATTTATTACTTTTTATTTTTGGGCAAAATTTTAAAATGATATAGCTGCATTTCCGAAGCGTATTCAAACGTTTGTGAGAATTTGGTTTTAGTTTCTGAGGGTCTGATTAATGACGTCACTTTTCGATTTCTCTGTTTTGCCGTCGTTATTATGTTGTTCTTCTCCTTATTTTCATCAGAAGCCATATTTTATAATTTGAAAAGATATTATTCAAAAGGAAGTTTCTTCTCTTTCACATTTGAATTTGTCTAAATATTCTTTCCAAATGGGAGGATAATAATTTCTTCGCAAATTGAGGAATTTTGCTTTTCATCCGTAAGTGTTTTTCAATATAATAAGAAGTTGCCGAATAAATAGAGCCTAATTTTTGTCTGTGATTTCAAAAAAAAAATATATATATATATATATATATATATATATATATATATATATATTATATATATATATATATATATATATATAATATATATATATATATATTATATATATATATATATAATATATCATATATATATATATATATATATATATATATATATATATTATATATATATATATTATATATATATATATATATATATATATATTATAATATATATATATTATATTAAATATATATATATATATACATCTGCCCTCAAGGATAGGCCCTTAAAGGACTTATTCACGTAGTGCCTTTAGAATCTTCTTTCCACGCGATGTCTGGTAGTTCCACGCGGCTAGAGGCTAGTCCATAGTAATAAAATCCGAGAAGGTCATTTCGGAGAGCGACCTCCTGGACCTGTCATGTCCTGTCCTAGCCAGGAGACTCGGTTAGTAAAAAATATAGAGCTGGACTTCTGCCACCCTTTTGAATTTTCTATTCTATTTGAATTTCAAACAGAATATAGTAAATGTACTTTGGAAAAGATTTAGTTTTATTCTTCATTCGATTTGTAATATTCGATTTTTGTTATTATATTGTATTCGATTATAATTCGATTTTTGAAATATTTGAACACTTAAAATTGTATTCGGCTAAAATATCATTCCACATGTAGGTGAAAAAGTGTATAATATTTAAAATAAATGAAGCTAAAAACTGCGCTTATGAGAATGCATCTTTGTAATTAAATTAACGAAAAAGAACATGAAAACACGTTTTATTACATCACTATAGTATATATAGATATATATATATATATATATTAAATAGTATATATATATATATTATATATATATATATAGTATTATATAAGTATATATATATATATATATATATATATATATATATATATATAATATATATACTATTTATTATATATATGGTCTCCCATGGTAGGCAAAGTGGGCAAGAGGTCTACTAAATGTGCCATCAGAATTGGTGAAATACCAGAGACAGAGTAAATTTAAAGAGCACGGACCCTTTCACATGATACACGGCAGTTTAGGAAGTGTATGCCATGTGTCTAGTGGAGTGCGTCTACTAGTGGTTAGAGCCCCCGGTCACTGTTAACTCAGCGATACGCGCGAGCTCAGGTTTCGAAAATCCTCTCGCTGATTAGAAGTAAAAAATCTCTCGTTGACTCATCCAGTTCAAATGGTAGTTTGTGAAAATCGATAGAGGAGTGAGAAGTCACAGACTTTTAAAATGAGTCTTGTTAATAAAGTACCTGCAAGAGTGTGGAGCATAGCGTTATTGCTGGGTGTCAGAGGGTTGGATAGGAATGGATGATACCGTTTTTTAGAAAGGGAAGTGTTGCTTTTGTTAATGGAGGAGGCAGGTCTTGCTACTGGGAGAGCTCAGAAGAGCAGTTCTCGTTGGAAGAGCGAGTAGAATAAAGAGGAGTGACACAACAATTGGACGGGAAGAGGAGACTGGAGAGAGTTAGTGACAGTAGGAGAGTTGATAATAGGAAAGCCCTGTGTGGAGTGAAGCATTCCATATGTTATGTGTGAGCGCATAGAGTCCATACAGGCCGAACACACCATCATAAAAAGCGAAGAGACTTGGCGGTAGCTGAAGAAATGTGAATGCTCCTCACAAACACACAACCACCCTATAGAAGGAACTAACATTAGAAGAGTAAGTAAAATGAGATCCTTCTTAAGATTACAAGCAGATGAGAGAGAGATGAGGAAGAGAGAAAAGGAAGAAGATGATGATGAGAGATTTATTAGAGAGATCAGAGAAGAGAGAGAGAGAACGAGATGAGAGGAGGAGAGAGAAGGAGAGAGAAAAATCAAATATTTGTGCCAGACTCTATCGAAGACTTTCCATATGTCTAGCCCCAAAGCGTAAAGATTCACACAAATTCATACCTATATATATATATATATATATATATATATATAATATATAAAATATTTATATAATAATTAATATATATTTAATATTATTTTATATTATATATTATATACTATTAGTATATTATTAGGTATATATATTATATATGAGACTATATATATATATATATAATTATATGTATATATAGGATATGAATTACTCATAGTATATATATATATATATAGTATATATACTAAATATATATATCAGTAAAATAGGTTATTTATATTAATAGTTTAATTATATAATATATTATATATATGTTAATATATATATATTATATATATCAACAAAATTGACATTTGAAACTTATGCATTCAATAATCTATAAATATCTGTGATATAAAAGCTGGAAGATATAAAAAAATGTGCAAAAAACGAGTGGTAATAAAAAGTCTTTGAAGAAGAAGAACAATAAATAAATAAGATCGAGTATCAATCAGTCGAATGAATTGACACACTATTTACTTATCTCAAAAAGGAAGAAGTTCTGATAGTTCGTTTTTAAATAATTATAATTAATAGGAGACGGTGAAAATTATATTAATCATTATTATTTATTATTATTATCTCATTATTTATTATTATTATCTATTTATTATTATTATTTATTATTAATATTTTACTTATTATTATTATTACTTATACTGGTTATTCGTTATTGTTATTGTTATTGTGTTATTGTTATTGTTATTGTTTATCTGTATTGTTATTATTTTTATTAGTGTTATTGTATTATTATTATTATTATTATTATTATTATTATTATTATTATTATTATTATTATTATTATTATTATTATTATTATTATTATTATTATTATTATTATTATTGCGTTCTCATTTTTTTGTAATTAATATATTTATAATTATTATTCACTTAAATATATTCTTTATTTTATTTTTTATTTTATGTATGTTTAATATTTTTTATTTTATTTTTTTATTTTTATTTTATTTATTATTACTATTATTTATTATTATTATTATTATTATTATTATTATTATGTATTATTATTATTATTATATTATTATTATTATTATTATTATTATGATTATTATTATTATTGGTATTACTTATTATTATTATATTATTATTATAGTTATTAAATTTATAATATTAATAATGAATTATATATTATTATTTTATTATTATTTATTATATATTTAATTATATTAATATATATATTATATATCTATTATATATTTTATTACATTAAATCATATTATATATTATATATTATATTATTTATGCGATTATATTATTGGCATTATATTATTATTATTATTATTATTATTATATTTTTTTATTATTGAGTATTATTATTATTATTCATTATTATTATATTATTATTTTTATTTCATTATTAATTTACCTATTATTATTATTATTATTTCTTATTATTATTAATAACTATTATCAAACATTATTATATTATCAGAAATTATCTATTATTAACATTATCTATATTATAATATATTAGTGTTATCTATTAATTAGTATAGTAGAGCCTCGGTTGTGATAGCTCAGTAGTAATAGTAGTTAATAAGTAGTAGTAGCTAGTTGTAGCTCTGTTGTGTCTGTATTAGAAGTAGTAGTAGATGTTTGTTTGTCATTTGTCCATAACTGTTAGTTGAATATATCACTAGCTAGAATTAAGTTCGAGTAATGTAGTGCAGCTACAAGATGCGAGACAATAGATAAAATAAAAACCTCTAATAAAAATAAAAAAGAGAAACAAAACCTCGTGCATTGCCGTGTAAAATTGTGGAAAACAATGAGGATTAATGTTCTTGAAACTGAGACATGACTTTGAAGAGGATGACACGTGTGCTTCGCGCTCCTATTGCTTCGTTCTCTTCCTTAAGATAAAGTTCAGGAAATCCGACGTGTCTTGCAGAAATCAACGTTAGTAGCTACACTCTCATTTAATTAATCTCCTATATTAATAAATTAACTCCGTAGTATGTTTCCGCTCCTGCTCACACGCACACGCTCACATACGTAGTGCATTTTATTCCATTCAATACAACGCGCGGTTACTTTTTACAAAGTTTCAGTAATAGAGTGATATTTCAGTATTGAGTCTTACGTACAGTATGTGTGTTTATGTTGGAAATAGATTAACAACTATTTTGACAGCTTAGAAAAGATCCAAAAATTTGAGAGACGAAGAAAGGTTTTTTTCATGAAATTAAGAAATGGGATGGAAACCTGAGAGAGTTCCAAGAGCCCTGTATTATTTAATAAATAAATAATAGACCACCTTATTCGCTCAATATATTTAAAATGCCTTTTTTCAGCCAAAGTTCTTACTTTCATGTTCATTTATATGTACCGTCTGTTCCGTTATAATATGTATTTATATATATTGTACTAAACATATATATATATCTAGTATATATATTACTTATATTATATATATATATATACCTATATATATAATATATATATACTCTATATATTAAATATATATATATATACTCAGTACTACTATATATAAAATATATATATATATTATAATAATATAGCAATATACTATAACTATATATACTATATTATACTATATATACTATCATTATATATATATATATTTATATTAACTATATACTATAATAATATATACTATATATATATATATATATATATAATATATATTACTATATACTCAAAAGAAACTACGTAGGTGACGTACAACATTGAATCATCATCAACTAGATTTAAAATAAATGTATGCAAAATATAGGTTATAGAATCCAAATTATAATGTGATGTAAATAATTACTGAAATAATAACAATAGTCAATACTTATTTACCTTATGAAAAATATTTTTGAGTGTACAATTGAGGGATATATGCAAATTATGCGAATTAATTTTAACAACAATATATTCAAGAATTAGTTGTAGTTGACAAACAATTTTAATAGGCATTGAGAGTGTTATTTAATAAAAATAAAAGTCGGGGCCTATTATCAGATAAATTAATTATTTATTTATATTAAATATTTATTATTTATTATATTTTATATTTATCTCATTATTATTTATTATTATTATTTATTATTCTATTATAATTAATATTCTAAATATTATATTATTATATATTATGATTATTATATATATTTATCACCTTGATATATTATTATTATAATTACTAATTATTATTATTATTATTATTATTAATTTTATTATTAGTATTATAACTATTATATTTATTATTATTGTTATTGTTCATTGTTATTGTTATCGCATATATTGTTATTGTATACTTGTTCTCGCTTATTGTCCATCTGTAGTCTATTAGATTATTAGATTATTATATTATACTCATCTCATTATTATTATTATTATTATTAATATTTAATATTATTATTATTATTATTAGTGATTATAAATATTATATAATATATTTTCTAGTTCCTATTTATTATTATGACACTATTCCATTATCTGAGAGAATTTTTTATCATAGCTTGCATCACTTGTTTTGATGAATAAAGTTGTATCATTATAGTTAATTATATTTGTTATTGTATTTGTTATTGTTATTGTTATTTGTTAGTGTTATTGTTATTGCTGTTATTATTATTATTATTATTATTATTATTATTATTATCTATATTATATTATTATTAATTTATATTATTATTATTTATTATTCCATTATTCATTATTAATGTATTATTTCTACATCTAATTATTCTGAGCAGATGTATTTCAAGAACTAGCTATCTTCATTAAATATTGTTACAAAGACTGTGACGCACACAACCTTCAGGGCCCTGAGCTAAGTTCAGTGCGTGTTTTAAATTTTATCAAGTGTGTGGATTGAAAATTATAATAATTGATTAATGTTTTGTATTATTTATTCATGATTATATTTCTTTCAATAATAATACTCATTCTATTGAATAAAACATTTGTTATGGAATTTGAAATTCTTTAATTCGATAAGAATAGATTAGCAATAAATGTATTTTTATGTGTGATCTCTTTATGTTACTAAGTATAATTAAATTGTTCAAGAATCCCGTGCTTTACACACACACACACACATTATACACACACGTACACACACAGACACACACATACACACATACCCACAATCAATATAATATATAGTAATACTTAATTATTAGTATCAATAGGTTTTTACTAGTACATCAATGGAAATATAGTATATACAAAGTATATATTATATATAATATATATGTATATATAAACTATATATATATATATATATAGTATATATATTAAATCATTCAGCGTTGGCATTGGCCCGTCTAGTAATAAGACCTTGTGTCTATGCTTGCGCAATCCAACTTTACAGTTGTGTGGACTTTTGTGACAAAGCTTACGTTTCTAATTTTGCTGCAATGCCTTTTTATTCTTTGATCATTAACCGAATCTTCCTTCGTGGAGACAAGGAGAGTTTGGTGCACACAACTTTATCGAACTTTAGTCTTTCTCTCTATTTTCCTCCTCAGTCCCTGAAGTTTCTTTTGAAACTTTCTCTTCCCTTTCTGCTGCTTTCTCATTATTCCTATCCCTTCCTTCCGCATTACTAAGGCGGCCCACTTCAAACAAACAACCTAGTATATATTATATATATATAGTATATATATATAATATATTAATATATATTATAAATATATATTAGTATATAATAGTAGGAACAGGCTAATAATAAATATATTTATATACTATAAGCTTATTATTATAATATACCTAATATAAAGTTTACCTATATATATATATAGATATACTATTATATATATATATATATTACTAAAAAAGTAATAACAAAGACTTATTAAATTAAAAGCTCGTGCTTTAAAACGTCTTAATATTTTGGTTATCAAAACAAATCTAAAAAAAATACGACTATCTAGAAGAAGAAATTTGCTTCCTTTTCATAATCGGCTTCCGTTCAGGAGTTGAATTTCGCTTCTTTAATGCCCGTTGTTACAATATTCCTAAGGTGGCATTGACGATCTATTAAGAGAATTATTAGTACATTTCACTTGTCACGATTTTTCTTCTGCCACTTATAACATACGTGGAAGAATCAATGATCTAGCAAAATTTTTGTTATTATTAATTATTTATATCTCTTAGATGATCACTATGGCAACCACCAAACTTCGCAATGCATATAATTAAGGCATTTTAAAAGTAGTATTTTAAAATATATATCCTATATATTATATATGTATATAATATATATATATATATATATATAACGTAATTTAGTTAATCCTCCATAGTAATATATATATGTGTGTGTAGTGTTGTGTTAGACGTTATGTGATCCATGGACTCACGGACAATTTATAAGGACGTAGTTCGTGTTGTTCAGGTGGAGAAGAAAATTGATAAAAAGGAGGCGCTTGAAACGTGACCTATATCTCATTGTTTTCGCCGACTCTAATATATATATAGTAATAATTAATTATCATATAATATATATATATAATATATATTATATATTAGATATATATATATATCTTATTTCACATCTATATTAATTTATATATATATATAAATTATATATATATAATATATATACATATATATATATAAGTAATACAACTATATATACTATATATATATAATTATATGTGAGTATACATATATATATTACTCTAGTATATATATATATATATATATATATATATTATATATATATATATATATTATAATTTTTGTTGTACTTTATACTTTTATATCGTTATTCATATTATTATTTTTTGTGCTTGAAGATGGGAGGTGATAACCCTCGAAAACGATCGGAAATATTTCTAAGTTATAAAAGACGTTTAGAGCCCTGGTGCTGTTAATATATGTATATCAGTAAGGATTCGCTAAGAAAAACTAGTAATGATATATATTATATATATATAATATTTATATTTTAATTTATCTATATATATATATATATATATATATAATATATGATATATATTATATATATATTATATATATATATATAAATCATTATATGTGAATAATATATATAAGTTATATATATAAAAAAATTATATATATAATAGATAACTTATATAGATTTTAAATTTTTAATAATAGTATCTGTTATCATAATATATATTATCAAATTAAAATACCTATATATATAGTATATATATATATATCATATATATATATTATATCATATATAATATGTGTGAAAGAATATACATATATATATATATATATATAAATTAAGTATATATATATATAGTATATATACTATAGAATACTTAATATAACTTTATATAGTATATATATAAAATATACATACTCATATATAGTATATATATAGGGTTATATACTTGACATATACATATGTAGATGTAACATAATATAAATATTTTTATTTCTTTTGTAATAGATAAATATATAGAATATAAAATAACTTTGTCATACTCTATCTTATTGAATATTATATAGATATCCCTATTATTAAGTATATACCTGTATAGTATATATACATATAAATAGATGAGGTATTATATAATATCATTGAACATATGTCTATATGTATATTATATATATAATACTACCGAGTAGTATATATTATATATAGTATATATATAAGTAATATATATATATATATATATTATATACATATACTATGTATATACAATACGAATAATAGATATAGTACTTAATTATTACCTATATTTAAATAATTCATATTTATAATATTATATATATTATATATAATATATATATTCTAATATTATATAAAAAATAATAAAATATAATATAGTATATGAGTATGTCCCTCTTATATTCTAATCTCAATAATGGTTATTTTATATATATGTTAATATAATTTAATTTTTATATCATATAAAATTATATATAATATAAATATATATATATATATATATATATATATATATAATATATATATATTACTATATATATATATATAATAGATAATATATATATATATAATATATTAGGATGGGTCTGGATATATAGGGTGTATCTTCGCTTCTTGTTAATTTGATTTTATTTGTTTGTTTTATTTAGAAGCCTTTACGCGACGGTCCCTGCGCATTCTCTTGGAGAAGGCTTATTCCTGACAACAGTTAAATGAGAAAGAAAAAGGATTAAGTACACGATAAAAGATGTTAAATTAATATGATATATAAAGATAAATAATACAAATATATAGGCAATCCTCTCATCTGTACTATTACCAATATAGTAATATTAATCCTGAATGCTATACCCTATTACCAAATAATATATAAATCCTCTAAACCCATTACAGAAAAACTATCATATCCAAAATTATCAAAGTTTCATTTATGTAACAATATTAAATTTTCCGGTAAATATTCACAATACAATTTAAATGTCAGGATAAACAGAATTTTATGTTCAATTTATATACGGAACGATACGCTCCTTAGCAACTTATCCAAATTGGTCCGAAAGTTAGTTTCTTTGATCGGGAAATTCCTTTGACAATCCTACAGTAAGTATTTATTCCTTACGAGCACCAGAGACAGCTCGCTGTGCCTAATGATCGACTCAGCCCCAACAGCACGATCCAAATTGGTTATTTCCAGATTAGTGATGGGTGAGACAAACGCTCCAGTCGTCACCGTCACGATGCCTCCCACACTTTCTGTTTGATTTAAGCCTAAGGGGCTAACTTAGCTACACGATTGTCCCCGCAATTCAGCAACCCTGAAAATGTACAATAATAAATTTGTATTATATACCATCATCAATTAATTTCCCTAAATGAAAGTTAGTAACACCTCAAATGCTACGTTAAATAATTAATAATAATAATAATAATAATAATAATAATATAAATAATAATAATTAAAATAATAATTAATAATAATAATAATAATAATAATTAATAATAATAATAATCCTCCCCAACTTAGCACACAAAATAATATTATAACGGATCCGCGAAATGACAAAATAAAACCTAACACTCGATTCATTTAACCCAAATGATATTAATAATCCTAGGCATAATATGATAACCACTAGTGCTCATGGCCCCTAAAATTTGATATGACATGTCGAATAATAAAATAAATATAAATATAATAATAAGAATAATAATAATAATAATAATAATAATAATAATAATATATATAATAATAATAATAAATAATAATAGATAATAATAATAATTAATAATAATTAATAAATAAATATACCAACTCTATAATTTTATTCTATTAGGTAATTTTCTACTTTTCCCTAATTTCCAGTTTGCAAATCTATCCCAAACCTTTCGTCTGTGTGTTAAAAAATCCTTTGTTGCGTTATAAATTCTCTCAACCTTACATTTAGGTCTTATGTGACGTCCCGTCACACAACCCATACATCGAGTGCACACCCACACCACACACTACCACACATACCATACATATACAAAATATATATATATATAATATATTTATAGTTATTATATATTAATATAGTATACTAATATATATATATATATTAATATTATATATATATATATATATATATATAATATATAAGTATTAATATATATATATTATATAATAAATAATTCCTCTCTAATACCCTAAATAATTTAACACTGATTGTACCGTTATAATTACATCTGTCACCTTATCACTCTCAATTTTCACATACTACGAATTCTATTAAATTGCACATGTGAGAAAATTCCTCAATGTCCGTTTTTGACATATCCTATATATCGTTTAAATATTCCCTATAATTCAAAAATAAATATCTCTATTTCGAAATCTCAAGGATATATTCTCTAACGATCACTGTTTACAACTGTTTAAATTATTTCCTATGTCGTAAACTTGAATTCTACTATTAAATTTGTTTTAAATTAACACGATGCCACCAAAAATTATTCCTTTTAAGTTTTTACTTCAAAAATGCTACCTATACGTGAATTTGAATTTTGCTATTAAATGTCTTCAATTTAAAAACAATGCACAAATACACTTTTTAAAAATGCTTACCTTTAAATACAGTTGAATTTGTGAATTTCATTTTAATAATAGGAGTTGAATCTTCACAAATAACACAGAAATGACTAAACTCTGTTCACAAATTAAACTTTAGAATACTCTTTACCCGATACTGGGCGTAATAATAAAAATCTAAGTTACAAATTCCAAATCCGTTTTACGTAACTGGGAACTTCGTGACTTTTAGCTAGTAATTTCCTCGATCCACTAAATTCTCAGAACTTAGCGTAATAATTTACTTCCTAATTTAGGATCACAAAATCTTTCAATTTTTTAACTCTTGTCAGAAAGTACAAATTTATTCTATTTTATAAAGTATTAAACTATGCTATGAATTTAGTTGGTTCGTCCTACATTACTCCCCTTCCAAGATTGCGGAACCAATACTTAATAAAATAGAAAAAAAAATAGCTTACCACACACTCAATAAAAAGGAAAAAACTAAAACAACCTTACCTAATTTCCGAAGGAGGCTCGTCTTTCCTCCGCCTCTTCTCTCTACATCCAATACTTCTCCTTTGGACATTCGTATAATCTGGAGTCGTAGTGAACGCTCTATGATTTTGTCTCTTTGTGTAACCTGGTTACCCAATGTTCTACTCCTTGTGTGGATCCACTCCCTGTTCCTCCGATTGCGTCCCTCTAAATCATCCGTTCATGGGATCTTTCACCCACTTCCATATACTACCTCCTGATAACTTGACCTGGGCGGTATAGAAAGAACAATTATATAGAATTTATGTATTTACTTGACTAATATTACATACCGTCAACTGGTTTCGGTGTTCCTTCCTTGAGACCATGTATCATCCTCTTCACTATTCATTCGCTTATGGCCCCCACAAGTGTGTAGCTGGGCCATCTGGAAATTCTTAATTGATTCTCGAGCCTTTGCAAATTAATTTCCTCATCTGATTTTAACCTCCGACTGCGCTGAGTCCAACCAATCCATTAAGTCGTTTGTACCAATAGGCGATGATGGTGGTAAAAGGATTAATTGTAAGTCATTTATCTATTGTTTATGCTTCAGTTGTGTTGGCTATATTCCTTGTATTTAGTTCTCCTATATGCTACCTCTACATAATCCCAAATATCCTTTTATTTTCATGTTTCCTTTCTCGTTGATCTCCCTAATATTACTCTTGTACCTTCC
>JABUQX010116066.1:42500-73137 GCA_015478945.1 Trachelipus rathkii | reverse complement strand
TTGTGGAAGAAAGACTGGGGGCAAGTAGCTAGGGATAATATTATTTTGATCTTCGTATAGGTGACAAAAACAAATGGAATCCAAATTAAGCTCTGATTTAAGATAGGGCTGGATGCAAATGAAGAATTTTAAAACACTGTTGTCCCATCCAGAATCTTGCAGGATGAGAGATCTTAGGACCACATATAAAGAGAGGGAGGATACAGTAACAAAAGAAAGGGTTCGGGCACTATCCTTGTTACTTGAAAAGGGGGCTTCAATATTTTCAAGAAACTCTGTTATTTCAAAACACTTCTATAACAGTTTAATCTTAATTGTAAATTCCACCATCCGATGGAATATATTACAATATGACTTTGCAGGATTGCGCGAGCATTTCTATCACAGATTTGAATTTATATTGAATTATTATACTGTATTAACTGATATTAACAAATACCGGATCCAAAGGAAAACTACAATCTATGGTAGACACTTATGGTTCAAAGACGGTATTTTGTTTGTTACCGCTTGTTCGTTTTTTGAGTTTTTAAACAAATATCGAGATCCAAAACCAAAAACATTTTGCATGTTTTATTTTAAATCGGGAAAGATTTGAGCTTTTTTAAAGCGAAAAGTTTATCATCAACAGATTGATACTTACTTACACTTATCAGTGATATTAGAAGTTAAAGATCCCGTGGAACGGGTAAATGAGATCTTCTCGTGATTTATTGCATTAAACAATACGTAAATTCTATGAACGTTATTATATCACATATATACGAACACATCATAGTACATAAAAATGCATAAATACATCATTCTCTTATATATTTCTCATTTATATTTTATATTTATTGTATATAATTACATGTTTTATATCTATTTGTTATAAATTAAATCATCTGTATATAATAAATTAATTTGCCTAAAAATTCATTTTATAATAATAATATACATATGGTAAATATTATTTATGATGATATGTTTAATATTTTTAACTATTTTAATAACCTGGCGTTTAAAATTCATTTAACAATAAGAGTTTAAAATTTGTTTTTATCAATTCCGAAGACGTTGAATCGATATATTTAAACGGCACAAATGTATATATGGGAATTTTTAAAGAAATAAACTATTGACAGAACTATGTTTGCGAAATCTAGACCTTAAGGTCGTTCAATTTAATTATTTATACGTCTGATCACGTGACTTATAATTATTTATTCGATTTACGGGTGGGTAAACGGAATAAAATCTGGATATTAAAAAATTTATTTTTATTTGCACTAAATAAGACGAAACATATTTCTGTATGCGCGTAAAATTTTATTTTTATCTAGTAAAATAAATAAATAAAAAAAATTAAGATATAAAAATATTTATATTTTAGGTATTAAAATTTCAATTCATAATGTGTCATTTTAAAAATCTAAAGGAAATGATGAAATCAAATCGATTCGTTCTTTATTCGACGGAGTCGTTTTATAAACAAATGGGGGGGGCCGTAAAAGGTTTGTGCGCCTACTCTCTACGTATGCGATGGATGAGCGCGTTGATACAATCATTATCACTTACATTGGGCTATTTCCTATTTGTAGGTTTCATCCTATCGAACGATCGTTCGGGAAGTCACGAATACGGGGGTGTTGAAGAGAATAAAAAACGACGCGAGTACATGCAGTTATTTAAAAGAAGCTAAACATGTATTATCATCACAAGTAAAAGACACGCGGCATATGGTCATTGTAAAACATTCTAATTATGTATTGAGTTGACAAGAATCTTGCGAATCATAACCGAGCGTCGATCAGGGCAACCGGAAAACGCGAACCTAATGTGATCCGCCGCGACAGGTCTTTTTAGGTATAACCTACAGCTTCACCAGACTAGTGAGTTTCAAGGGGAACTGATATAAGTCGAAGGTCTAAGTGCTAAATCTAAAAAATTTCAAAGAACATAATTCACAAAAAAATTTTTAAGCTCAACAATTTCGAAAAGTATTTTACATCGCAAAGGTGCAAAATGTTGATTTTTTTCTTTCAGGGGTTTTGGAGACTTTTCGTACATTACACCTATGAACAATGTCTCATAGGTATTTATTCTTATACGGTGGAATTATGATTCATTGGTGTTTTTGGTTTCCCAGATAATTGAATAGGCATATAATACTATCTGATTGAAATAAAAAGTTTCTACGATGGTGCCCATTTGTGTGTTAAAGATCGCGCCATTTCTTTGGATTATTGGTTTTTTATGTTGTTTAATTCCTTGTTTTAGAGAAAAATTCGAATTGCAAAAGCAAATACATTTATTGGTCACGCGGGTGATATCGTTTATCCGAATTGCGTTAAACACCGTAATATAACAAAAATTTTCCAACGAAATATTGTTGCTAGAAACATTCTTAGTTTATTAAAATAGTTTTTAATACAGAAATATACTTTTAAAATTATTATCAGAGTCTCTGATGTGAGTTGTATGCTTTGAATGCCTCGGTTGTTTTATTAGTCTGATTTATAATATTGTTTCGCTTAATTGACAATATTTAATTTAAATATGTTGCTGTTTTTAAAAATAAATAAATAAAAAATTCAACTGACTTATTTTTCCTTTGCTAGAAAATGATGGGCTCAAAATATTATATAGTTTAAATCATTAAGAAAAATTACGTGGATTGTTGTAAAACGTGTTTATATCGCATGTCCACGATGTGAGTCTCGTACCCTTTCTCGACTCTAACAGATAGCCAGTATCGCACCGTAGGATTTGATTAAATCTTAGTATATCCGTGAAGGGTTTGTGGGCTCTTCATGTGGTTATTTAACCGATTGATTCGTTGAAAAAATACTACTGCGTTCTTTAATCTTTTTTTTTAACACCGGGAAAGGGTCTGACGAGCGAATAACTCGATATGGAGTAAGAAGGGAAAGTAAGTAAGACGTGAAAAATCTCTCTTTTGCAATTTATAGATGATGCAACGCTGTATTTCGAAACATTTTATTTCGGGTTAGAATTTATAACAACATGTTTCTGTGATAGTCGAGAAATTCGCGCTGAAGGCTGCATTTGAATTTCTATTTGTTTTATATATGTGTGTATTTATGTGTGTGTATTATTTATATTTATTTATATATATATATATCTTTTTTAAGTAACAACGCTTGGGCCTTTATGTATTTTTGTATTTCTTTGTTTTTTTGTGTATGTTTGTGATGTTTTTTCTTATGTTTGTATGTGTTTTTTTTTTTTTGTGTTCTTTTTTTCTCTTCCATTTAACGGGTTGTGGATCTTTTTTTTTTGTTTATTGTTTGTTTTGTTGTTGTGTGTATTTTTTATATGTTAATGTGAATAATAATTGTTATTATGTATGTTGTGTATGTGTGTATTTCTCACTTGTTTGTGTATGGTAAGTTGAAAGAGTATTACGTCTTCTCTGTGGAGAATGTGTATCCTTGTTTATTTGTGTGTTTGTTTTTTTTCCTTATATATGTATTGTGATTGTGTTTCTTTTTACAGATGATATCCTCGGGACCGAATTGATTTGAGTTTATGTTTTTTCATTTTATTTTTTTTATTTTTTTTTTTACGTTTTTGTTTCTTTCTTGTTTTTTTGGTTGTTTTTTCGTTTTGTTTTGTTTTTGTTGTCTATATTTATATTGTTATTTGTTTATTTGTCCTTTCTTTTATGTATTTTTCTCTCTTTTTGTCTATGTGTTTGTTTTTCGTTTATTTGTGCTTTTTTTTTATATTTTTTATATGTTTACTTGTTTTACTTTTTTTTTTTTTTTTTTGCTAATTTTTTTTCTATTTTTTCTTGTTTTGTATGATGTTTTATATTTTTGTTTTTTGATCAAAAGTTTTTCTCTTATGGCACTATTAGATCACGGATTTTTTAAAAAGTTCTTTGTTTGTCTGTATTTGAATTGTTTTTTTTTGGTCTTTTTTTGTTTTTAATAGTGGCCATTTTCGGACATATTTAATTTTTTTTTCATATTTTTTTTCTTCAAGTCCTTGGCTTCTGTGTTTTTGTGATCTTGGAGAGCGATTTTGTTTATATTGTTTTGTATGTATTTTACGAGAATCCGATGAATACGCTTAAAAGAATGCCTTTATTAGTTTTTTGTTTGTTTTTTGAAAATTACTATTGCACGAATAAAATATCATACGAAAATACATTGTCTGGGCCAGTTGTGTCTTTTGTTATGTTTTATTATATGACAGTTTTTTTTTTTTTTTTTGTTTTGTTTTTGTTTTGAGGTTTGATCGGCAATTTATTTTTGTTGTGTGTATTATTTTTTAATTTAGTCTTTTATATATTATTTATCATAGAAAAAGGTATTATATATATGTGTTGTGATATTCTAAACTTTGATTATATTATTTATATATATGAGTTCACATATTATGTTTGTATGTATTTTTTTGGGTTTGATTATTTGATTTTGTTAGATACTTTTAATATATCCATATTTTTGTTATTTTATATTTTTTTTATTATTTTTTTTTTTTGCTTATATTTTTTTTATTTGTTAAAGATTAATTAATTCTACTTTTTATTATAGTTTTAATTTATTTTATTTTATTTAAAAAAATTCTATAGATTTTAATATATCCATATTTTTATTTTTTTCTTTTTAATTTGCTGCTAAACCTTTGTATCTTAACAAAATTTTATTATTTTGTGTATGTTTGTGTATTTCATACCTAAGCATGTAAATTAGTTTCTCTCCTCTACCTCTCTCTCCCTTTCCTCTCCATCGTGATCTATTGATCTATTGATGCTATTGATCTAAATGACTTTTTTAATTAAAATTATGTTTTAACCCGTCAAACAAATCATCTTCATTATGTATTATCTTGTTTGTTTTTTGATCTATTGTTTGTGTGTATGTTATGTTATTATATTGTGTAAAATGTAATTTATTTATTTATTTTTATAAAGCAAATGATTATTTGATTTCTATGAGTTACCAATTTAAAAATTTCAAGTTGGCTTTTTAATAATTGGCTTTTTAATACTTGTGTAAACATTCAAAGAATAAAAGTTGTTATTTTTGTGTATTATGTGTGTGTGTTTATTAGTAGTCAGAAGTGTCAATCTATAGAATCGGACGTTTGTGTAAATTTATGGTTTGTGTTCTTTGCCATTTTTTGCCTTCTTGGAGAAGTGCTTTATGTTATATTATTATTATGTTGGGTGTTGTATGTAGTGTGTGTGTATTATTTTTTGTAACAGGTTGAAGCATGTATTGTATTTTTACAAAGAATGTAATTCAATTTCACGAAGGCTTTTATTGTGTTTAAAGCTTTCTAGTGCTATACCGGGTCAAAAATGCCTTATCCTTTACGATTTGATGCATAAATTGAAAGAGGATATTGACACTTTCACATGTTTTTTATTTCATGCATTTAGAACATCACAGTATTTCTTATAGCGTAAAATATTTTCCAAAAATAGTATTTATTTTTGTTGTTTGTTGTGTTTTTGGGTTGTATGTGTGTGTATGTGTTGTTATTGTTTGATGTAGCAATGTTATCTTGTGTTGTAAAGAAGCTCCTATAAAGCATATAAAAGTTACATCGATATCTTTGTTGTGAGCTTCATCCTGTGTGTTTGTGTGTGTTGTGTGTTGTGTGTGTTAGTTTCTGGTATATATCATCCTGTTATATATATAGTGTTAGTGTTTATATTATCTTACCTCTTATGAGATAATGTGTATACTCTTCTGAAAACGTAAACGATCTGTGAATGAAAATTGTGTATATAATGTTATTATGTGTCTAAACAACCTCTTGATGGTATATTAGTGTATGTGTATATGTTATGTATGTGTGTGTGTGTTTTTGTATATGTTTATTAATAATAAAAAGAGTTAAACAAAAAGGTGGTGGAAGTTATTTAATTATCTCTTTTACGCCGGTCATAGGCCCTTTGATCTAATTCTAAGTAGGCTTCCCAACAAATAATGAAGTATGTGTTGTGTCGCTTGTTTTATTATATGTAAGAATTGTTCTTTCCTACTATACAGCAACAAAGCAAAAAGACAACTTAAAAACAAATTATTATTATTATTCAAGATATTGCACCATGTTTCATTTTCTTATTCTCATCTCAAACTCTTGCAGTATATCTCCTCACTCTCCTTAGCCTATATTGAATATTCCTCTAAAAAATGTTCTATGTCTATGTGTGTGTGTGTCATGGCAGGTGGCGATTAAATAATTACAGAAGGAATTGATCGAATCTTACTTGATATTAACATTCTGGAAAATAAGAAATCATTATATCTATTTATTATTCTTCTTATATTCAATTATGATCTAAAAAAGTTTTACAATACCGTTAGAGGAAAATGAAAGGAAACCTAGCGTAGATACTAAGATTGAAGTTTGATTTATAGTTAATGTTTGTATTGAGGAAGCCTTTACCAATGAGCAGGTAAAGAAAACTGGGTTTTAAGCTTATATTATAATATTTTAAAAGATTTAGATTATGTGTATATACGAGCTCGGCAACTCATTAGTGAACGGAGAACAATTTATGTCTGTGTCTGTTTTTTGTTGACTTGATATCTCCGATCTCTTCTTGTTGTATGTGTGTGTTATTCATGGTCTGGATGCAGATCTACAAGACCTCAAGTCTCTGTATATTTCGAAATAAACAAAGGATGTGTGTGTGTATTATATTTGTCTTTTCTTGATCTATATTCGATTGTCCTATGTTGTGTGAGTGTATTTTCTGTATAATTTGTAATATTTTGTCTTTAAATTATTATTGTAATTTTTAATGCTGTCTGATTAGAACACACTTTCCTTTTCTTTGTTTTATCTCTTTCCTGTAGTACAGATGCTATTTTTTAGGTTTCTGTGGTGTATGTACATATTTTGTTGTTTATGATATTGGGTTTTATTCTTAGGTATTGTGCTCTTCATGTGTGTGTTGTGTGTATTTTTATTTGATATGAAACAGCCATATCAGCTATGGAGGCTTCTTCTGGTCTCTGTTATGTGATTGGTAAAAATCATTTACAAAGGGATTGTCTTTTTACTCTACAAACCTATAGTAAATAAATTTCTCAACATATGAATTAACATGTTCCACATTTTAAGAATGGTAAATGCAAACTTGATTGGATTATCTGTAAATGATATATTATATATTTTGTATGTGTGTGTGTGTTGTGTGATTAGTGTATGTGTATTATGGTTAAAGCTTTACAAAGATACAAAGTCATTATATTTATCTGTCTGCTGAAGCTGTGGAAGAAAGATATAAATGAGGATTATATAGTATATCTCTAGTTGTATGTGGTTCTTGTCAAGATTTTTAAGTAGTAAGAGTTTCAAGGAAACTATGTTACATTGTTATTGTATTATTGTGTTTTTTATGTACCAGCTATAGGCTGAAAGCATGTATGAAGGTACATATTGGAGTTAAAGATTGAACGCATTGACATTGTACTTGTATGGAATGACATTTAAATATAATATATATATAGTATTGTTTTATAATGGCCTTCTACAGTAACTATTAAATACCCCTATAGAGATGGTAAAGACAAATCCCTCAGTTCCTAATTTCGCTGTATCGGACATAAAAGATACACCTTGGGTTTGAGTAGGAGTAGGTGAGAGTTTCTGGGCTGATATATTTTTCAGAAAAGGGTAACTGTTGGAATGGCAATTGTTATGTATTATATGTATGTTATATTTATTTGCAGAACTTTATTGTATGTAGTGTGGTATTCTTGTGTGTTAAATAAAGGAAGGTCTATAAGAGGAATTAGATAAATAGGTTTGATCCTCAAGAGTAATGAATATACAAATAGAAAAAATATTAGATATACAAAAAAGGTTTTAAAGATCGCTAATCTATTGGTTAAATGGTTAGTGTTGTGTGTGTGTATGTTGTTGTAGTGTTTTATTAGAACATTTGATCGATTACATTGTGACATTGTGTATGTGTGATGTTTATTAACGTGTTTTCTCATCGGCTTCTACGGACCTACATCCTGAAAAAATAATTTGACTTTACTACAGAGCTATTGAACCCTATATATCTTGAACGGATTAAGTGTCTTTAGTATTTGTGTATTTGTTATTTTGTGTGTGTTATGTGTGTGTTTTATATGTGTGTATATGTGTGTTTTGGTATTGGTTAAAACACTGTGTTAAGAATTACCAGATATGGCGATCAATCAAACCGCTGCACCGAAAAGATATTATTGAAAGCTATTCTATAAACAGGTCTCTATAATCACGTGCCGGATCGGTGTTTTATGGTGTGTTGTGTGTGTGTTTTTTCTATGTTAAAAAAAATTTTATTAACGAAGACAGCGTGTTAATCACTTTAAAGTCCAAGCTCGAGTAAACTTGAAAGATGGGGGCTTTGTTTCTATATTCATGTATGTGTTTGTTGTGTGTGTCGATGTTTTGTATGTGTTATTATTCATACGTCTTAATGTTTTGTATTGGAGAGTATATTTTAGGCGATATGTACTGCAAATGGTAGCACGGGATGATCTTTTATCTTGGTGTACTCTCTATGATTTATAGTGTGTGTGTGTGCGTTGTGTGTGTGTATCGCTCTGTTTATCGATATTGTAGACATCTCAGTTGTTTTGAACTTAAAGTCTTATGTTTGAGAGTAGTTTTGTGTTTTTCCTAATGTGCACTATGTAACATTGAGTCATGCAGAATTTAGATCCATATTCGGGTGTATGTTATAGCGATGTCGATTGTGTCTTTGTGTTGTTGTAGTGTGTATATTGAATGTTTTGAGTTCAGTTAGTAAATAATCAAGGTATTCGTTAAATAAAAGTCAGCTGAATTTAGAAACGTTGTTCTTGACTAGTGACGAATCATTTTTATTAACGTGTATATTTGTCAGCTTCTTATGGATTCTACATCCTGTATATTGTTTATTATACAGAAATATTTGAATTATCTATTTATTACTGTGTGTGTTTGTGTGTATGTGTTTGTGTTGTATTTGTAGAATGTTACCCGATCGCTTCAAAACATTACATTGCAAAACGTCAAAAAAAATCTATGTTGTTTTTTTCTGTATCTATATATTATCCGTAAAGGCATAGAGTTAGAGAGGTGGTATGTATGTATATATATGTAGTGTGTTTATACGTCTCTCTTGGACCGTACTAATACTCTTAAACAAATTATAGTATGTTGTATTGTATGTTTATATAACAACTGTTTTTTATGTATCATAATATTCGAACTTTCAAATACTGTAAATTTACATCCGATTAAAACATTCTTCAGTGTTTTGTGTTGTGTGTAATGTTGGTTGTTGTTCTTCTAGTATATATGTATTGTGTTATTAATCACGACGCGAGCATTTTATACGCCTTCTATTTCATAACATGCTAAACTTGTATATTTGTATGTATTTGTGTGTGTATGTATATATGACTTTTGTCTCTATATGTTATTCGGTGTGTGATCCGATGTATGTGTTACAAACCCTGGCATGGCTTTATGTTATACATTGTATTATATATTCGAATCAGTTGTAGGAAACTTGTGTGTGTGTGTGTGTGTATGTTGTTATGTATATTGTGATTGTTTTTTTTATTATATGTATTATGTTATCTGTATGTGTGTTTATGTGTGTGTGTGTATTTATCTAGTGTATGAGATGTTCGCAAAAAGATATTTATGAATATGTGTGTGTGTGTGTTATTATATGCAAAAAGAAAAAGAGTCTTCAGGGGATCAAGATGCATGAGGGGGGTATGGTTCTAGGTGATTTTTTCTTCGTTATTCGGGAGATGCTTACCATGGTTTAAATCAGAGGTAAATACAGTTTTTGTCTAATAAAGCGGCAAACGCGGAATAAACACAAACCAGGATATTATGGGGGGTGTCGATCCTCGTACGTGCTGTAAAACGTCGACTAGCCGACGTTTCAGATATAATGTTAGTATATTATATTATTTTTGTGTGTATTTGTGTTGTGTGTTGTGTGTTCGTGTTTTGTGTGTGTGTGTATTTTTATAGAAAAGGTATGCGTGTTTCGCTTTAATAACAGGGATAAGTTGTAACTTTTACATAAATAATGACTAACTTGTTTTGTATTGTGAATGTTTATCTACATATTCTCCCTATACTTCAATGTTCGATTTGTTTTACAGCAAGATTGCATTTCTACCCTTTTGTATGTGTATTTAGTCTGTGTGTATGTTCTATCTAGATATGTGAGTGTATTATTTTATTAGTACTATTTCTTATCTTTTGTTATTATTTGTGTTTTCTCTCGAATTTAATATCCCAAGCCTGACAATTCTAAATCCTTCGAAGGGTTTTATTATTTCAAGACTAAGGTTAGTAAACGATGAGGTTCAGATCCAAAGACGACACATAGTTAATCTTCTACCGAGACAAAATTTCTGTTACATGTTTTATATCACTTGAGGTGTTTAAATGAAACATCTCTAGGCTCATCAGCTGCAAGTTACATACCGAAGTTATATCGAAACTGTACTAAATTATTCTCAAGATTGTGCGTGTGTGTTATCTTATGTGTGTTATTTATTATATGTGGTGTATTATTATCGGGTATGTCTTATAATAAAAATACCGTATGAATATTATGAGTGTACATGGTGATATATTTCTTCTGTAATGTTGTGTGTTGTCTGTGTGTAATTTTAGATCTACACTCAATTGCTCTAATGTTCAAAGCAATTGTTTAGCCACAACTTATTCTTCTTGTGTTTGTTGTGTTTCTATGTGTGTATTGTTTTTTTCGACCTGGTTACTTATGCAAAATATCAAATTTATAGGTTTGTATGTTTGTACTAAATTTATTATATTTGTGTTATTTATAGTGTTTGTATTTTACTTCGAGTAATAATAGGGAAATTGTAGAACAACGCAGCCTATGTGTTGTGTTTGTTTATATATCTTTCATTTCGGATCTTAGAGTATCCAGTCTGGCTTTGTATATTTATATCGGTGTGTTGTGTATTGTTGTGTCTTTCATGCTAACAATGTTGCCGTCTTTTTTATCGTATGTATTGTGTGTGTATTAGGTGTGATCTTCAAGTGGTTGTTATGTGTATTATTGTGTTTTTTCCGCTTGTATGTTAAGCTTTCTTCACCTCATATCCTAAGAAAAGGACCATTAGGGTGCTGTGTCTTTTGTGTATTATTGGCATTAAATATTTATCGGCTTTGGAATTCCAATTAACATTTTGATATTAAAGGATGAATTGAAGAAGATTATTTTTTAAATGCTTTTTAAAAACGAAAGAAAAGTTTATGTGTGTATTCGCCCGTAATGAACTCGGTTCTGTGAACCTGGATACAGATTCTGGTCCAGTCAACACTTAGTGTTGATCTGTTTGTATTTTTTTGTTGTTGTGTGTTTTGTTTATGTTATCTTATCTGCTTAGATTTATGGTTAGTAATCTGTAAACTTTTTAATTATATAATATCTTAATATGTTGGTTTGTTTCTTCTGTTATATGTTATGTGTGTTATACTGTATTTATTTCCTTATATGTTTTTTAAATTAGTTCTTATATATATATCTGTGAAATATATTTGAGCTAATTATGTGTATTCGTATTATGTTAGTCGCTGTTCATATTTTAATTCTTTTATTAATATTAAAAATGTTTCTTTATCATGTGCTTTTATGTTATATATATATGAGACTTGAACATAGATCAAAGATCAGATAGATCAATGGATCACGGCTAGCAGGGGAGGGTGAGGAGGGTAGGTGATTAGCTGATTACTGACTTACTGCTTTAGGGTATGTATAAACTATACATATTTGACTTGCATAATGGATCCTAGATCTAATAATAGTTTACGATGGGTAGAGGTGGGCTGTGTATGTGTTGTTATGGTTATTCTTGCTTTATGTGGTTATTTAAAACAAATTTATATAAACAAATAGTAGGTAACATGTGTGTACGAATGTCTTTCAATAGATCAATAGATAATAGATCAATAGAATCAATAAGATCACCGTTGGACGAGGGGGCGGGGAGGGTAGTGTTGTATTACTGATTTCACTGTTATGTGTGTGTCTATTCGTCAAGTTTTACGTTAGAAACATAAAATGAAAGAATTTTAGTTTAAAACAAATGTTTAAAAAATACAGAAAAAATAATAAAAGTTATAAATATTTATATTATTTTTTATAATGTTTATAATAGATATGTATTTTAATCAAGTAAATAACATTGACTTTATATACATTACGATAAAAAAGCAAACTGTTAATTTTATATATTTTTGTGTTTCTTTACGATAAGCTATATGTTTTACAAGCTTAGGTTCAAGATTGTATATATTATATATATATCCTTTTTTTTATTATTATATTATTATTTATATTTTTTTTACTATTATATATATATTATTTGCCTTAATTTTAAAAATTATTTTCTTTTTTTTGCTTTATAACATTGAAATATGTATATTGATATATATACTACTTAGTTGCTATATAAATAATTTCTTTATGTATAATTATAATTTAGTTCATATATATATATTTTTTTTTTTTATTATTTTTATAATCTATTCTATATTATTTTTTTATTTACAGTATTATATATAGTATATTTATTTTTTTATACATTTATTATATTTTTATATATATTAATATAGCATTGTATTTTTATAAATTATAGAAAATGTAAATTGTATATATCATGTTGTATTTTATTAAATTTCATTCATGTCACTACTATTGCTGTTCCGGTAGTTTGTTTCTGTGTATGTTTCTCTTTCGACTTCCGTGAGAAAGTCTGTAGCGCTCCTTAGCGATCTCCTTGATTGTTTTATTGTTAGTATATTCTGAAGTTCATACGAATAATCATAGTAGAATTCAATGTTATCGTATATATCCTACGGCAGCTCATAATCCCAAAATCATAATGTTAATTTAAATCACGGCGGCTATATCATAACCCTAATATATTTTGTTATATGATTAAATAAATAATCGAATATTCAAAATAATCGATTAAAATGTCGAATTAAATTAAATAAATCCAAGCAATATATTGATATAATTTCCCAAAAGGTGAATGAAGTTCACTTTTAAAAATGTTAGGTGGTAGAAAGATTCTTCAGAATTCAGTGGGCGGATAAATTTTGTAAATAATAATAATCGTGACATCAGTAAAGTACCCAAATACAGGGTAGATGTTCTGTGATGTGTCTTGTGTGATTTTTTTTTGTTTGCGCAATTTTAATTCAAAATATCACCGGGCCCCTACACCTTCTCAACTGGGTCACTCTGTTTTTTTACAGTTAAATGTAAGGGAACTTTATTGTCTTAGGGATATTTTATGTGTGTTTAGTCCCGTGAAGGGTGGGGAGTCACATTCTTTCCTGTGTTTGTCATCCAGGTGAAAGTGGGGAGTACACCAAGTACCTCCAAATCCGGTGAAGGTGGGGAGTACAAGCTCTAAGTCTACAATTATTGTGTGTATGTGTGTGTGAGTTACTTCAAGTACCGCCCAATCATGCCAGAGCAAAAGGATCCGAAATATTCACGGGCAGGACCATTTGTTATTTATTTTGTGTAATATGTGTCTGTTCAGGCAGGGTCCTACAATACTCCAGGTTAGGATCACGTTACAGGCAAAAGTGATCCAAAATCCTCCACTTGTTTGTACTGTGTAGTTGTATTATTTGTGTTTTTGGATAAGGTCACAATTTCGTTACAAGATTTAGTCGGTATTGATATGTGTAGATGTAGTCCAGTAGTGAGTCCGGGTTCTTAGTTCCTCAGCTGGGGAATTGCCGACTATCAAACTTTATTTCAACGAATAATCATCCAATAAGTTTTTAACAAACTATAGTGTACTTATATCTATTGTATATTTTTACAGATACAAGAGAGACGGTGCTCGCATTTCACATATTTTGACAACGAGAATGGGACATTTTTTAGGGTCGCCACGGCTGCGTTCTTAGTTAGTTGGTTCATTCTATATCATTACCGTTCTATGTGTGTGTGTGTCTGTGTGTAGTGTATGATGTGTGTATGTGTATTGTCAGTGTGATGTGTCTTATGTGGTATGTCTCTTTGTGTCGTGTTTCTTCTTCTGTGTGATACTCTCTCCTCATTACGTTTGGGCGTTTGGTACGCGGATCATCTCGACTTGTATAATGTACGTCTGTGCAGATCCTCTGAGTGGTCTGATGCCCACGTTGTTGTTGTGTTGTTTCTATGGTCTACTTGTGGATACCAAAATCATCATGGTCCGGGACTTCTATTCTGTTTTGTTATGTATTTTTGGCCTAATATTTGAACCGCGCGGCTAGTCACCTTGATATTTGACATTCTCCTACTTCCTCCCTGTTCTACCACCGATCTCTTTGTGTGTTCTAAGTCTGTATCTTGGGGTTCTCAGTAAGGTATACATTTTTGTATTTGTGTATCTTTCTCATTCTTCTTTGTCTGCTGACCCGTCTCCCGAACGTGGTAACTTCTTTGGGAACTATGATCTTCAATGTTCTATATTGTTGTTGTAGTTATGGTCATCTAATCTACTCTACCCATCGCGACCATCATGTTTTCTTGTTCCACAGCGAAAGTATCAGTGTGAACTCTCCATATTGGGTGCCTTTATTTTTCTCCACCTGGCCTCTGTCTACATGTTATTTGTCTGTTTGTGTTATTATGTATTTTACCCTTGTATTCTTTGGACGTTTCGGACCTCCTGTGTTATGCGTCAAACCCATGGTACTATGGCTATGCCTTCTTCAGGTACGTTCACATCCTTTCTATTTCTCCTGGTATTTTCTGTCCATCTACTCTCCCATCGGAATAACTGTCTAAGGTATTCCATTGGACCGCCCCACTTTAAATGCAAGATAATGTACCCCAGTACTTCTGTTTGATTCTTGTATCGTCATACACATTCTCCGGGTATGACCTTGGTGAATTTTTATGTATGTTATGTGTATATTTTGTCTAAACTCCTATCAACCGTAGACAACTTCCTTTATAACCGTTATTGTATTTGTATTGTGTGTTGTGTTTCTTCCTGCAATTTTCTGTTGAACCTCTGGATTGTGTATTTTGTTCACATATTTTTTCCTCTGGGGATCTTATTTTTATAGCTCGTACATTGAGTAAAAACACTTTTGGCCTTGTCAGGGGATTTCTGTTTCACCTTCTTTCCATGAGTCCTTTGTGTGTGTTGTGTGTTTTTGTATTGTTCAAGGACTCGGCGTGAGTGTTCTTATATTCTCTCTGTTGTATTCTGTCTATTTATATCTATTCGATATTTTTGGTGTCACTTCCTGAAACTTCTACGGGTTTCCGTTATCCATTAGTACTTTGTAAGGCGTAATATCACAAAAGATGGTAACCTTTTTGTGTCATATTATATTGTTGGGTTCACCACCTCTTTGCAGTAATTTATCCTTAGGTGGTGTTGTGTTGGATGTTGTAAGACAGCACATTCCTTTTCGTTTTCCGTTTGTTTTGTTTCATTACGTCTGGCCTTTATTGTATGTATGGTGTTTCTATGGGTGTTAATGTTTGTCAGATTTTATATAATTGGCACTTAGCGGCCGGTCCGACTAATCCGTCTATTCTGCGATGAAATCCTTGGATGCCATACGTGCTTGGACAGCAGGTCCAACAATTGTGTGTGTGTATGTTATTTGTGTGTGTTATGTTTTTACAAATCTTTAATTATGCTGCACTAGCTGTGCTCTTTCTCTTGTTCTTCTTATTTGCTATATTATTTGTATTATTGTTATATTCCAGTGTTTATCTAAAAAATTCCTTCAATAGTGTATCCTTTTTGGTTAGTTGTTTCTCTGAACCTTTTCCGTCTCCCTTTGCTGAAGATCAATAATGTCCTGTGCTGACAGTACATTACATTCTTTTCCACCTTGAATTGTTACATTGTACCGTTGCAAGAAATGAATCGCTCACGTCATCTGCGTCATCTCCATGACACACTATTCCCTCACCAAAGTCCAATGCGCTTTCCCGCCCACCAGTAAATTCATTCCTAATTTTTGTGTTTGTGTCTATGGTTATCTTGTGTGTGTAATTTCTTGTACATCTTCACAATGTCCTGGGCCACTCCGTTTAGTATCTTTATATTACTTTTTCTGGTTCAATGTGATAGTTCAAATCGTCAACCACACTTTTCTGGATCAGACTAATTTTTTCGACCGTGTCTATAAAATGCACACTTGCGTATCTTTATATGTTTTATTCTCTTCTTCTTATGTTATGTATTTTGTTTATTATCTATTGTGTGTGATATGGTTTCTTTCCCCTCATTAATTAGTTAATTCTTAGCTCTTCATTTGTTGTGTGTCTGTCTATCGTTGTGTGTTGATTGCTCATCCACATGTGTTTTCGTACACCTGTTGAAACTACATTCTATGTATGTGGGTTAAAGTGCGTTCCACCCGCACCTGTATGTGAACGTTTAATGTAAGTGTCTATGGTTTGGTGTATGTGTGTGTATATATTTTTCATAAAAGTCACCTTTGCCACTTAATATCAAAACTATCTGTATATATGTATATGCTTTATATATTGTTTTGTATTCATTTTACTTGTCTAGTAAAGTTTGATTATTTTCAAAAATGACACGAACATTTGTTGTCTGTGTTTTTTTGTGTGTTTAATAATATATTTTTATGTTGTGTGTATTATGTGTTTTATGATTAACCCTTGTGTATATATGGTATTTTTTGTATTCTGTGTTTCATCCTTTTCTTATATGTGTAGGATGTATGTAGTATGTGTATGTGTGTATAGTGGTATAGTATCAGTATATTTTGTAGCTTAATGTGTGTGTGTTTTTTGGAAGCCCTCGGGAGCAGACGCACTGTTTGTCAGTTTACAAGTTGTTTGTGTTGTATTCGGCCAGGTTTTAGCCTGGAAAAGGATCAAAGGCTTGCGAGACAACTTAGGCATATGTTGTGGATTATTTCAGATTTATAAGGAAAGGCAAAACAGAAGATGCTGAAGGTATTAAATTGTGTATTATTTCGATTTAATTGATGTAGCAGAAACTAATACAGGGAGGTGTTCTGCTTGGTGTGTATGTTTCTTTTGTTAGGGTAATAATCTTAGTTGCACATGGTACGTGTTTGTGTATGTGTCCGTGAGATGAGGAAAAGAGAGGATTGTGAAAAACGTCTCAACAGGGGCGGTGGAACCGCACTTAACCTGTTGAGGGATGATGGTATTTCTATCAGGTTGTGTATCTATTCTTTATGGTGGATGAAGCATCCGACCCGGAGGAATCACAGCAGGAAGAAGCGGAGTTAGAGGAGTCGGAGTCAGTAGAATTGATAGATGCTTATAGTTAATTATATTAATAATTAGGGAAGCAAACATAGTTCCCGGTTGAGTTGCAGTATGTATATGGTAGTATGTTATGTAAGTTTGAATTGGGTGAGGTGAGCAGTGGTGTTTTAGACACGGGTTCGGTAATTAGTCTGTATGTATTGTGTGATTCACGATTTACAATTTTGGACATATTCTTAAGGACTGGAAAGTAGATTGGGTACTAAACGGGTGTGTCCTGGTACATGGAAATGTACACCAGGCAGTGGAAGTGGAAATTAGTACTTGCTATTCTTATATTTGAAGAAGTTCTTATTTGTTGTTTTATTCTGGGACGGGTTTTTTTTTTTGTTTGTTATGTTTATATTAATCGACACTTTTGTGTAGAAGCGTATGTATGTGATGTGTGTATGTATGTGTTGATGTATGATGTATGATGTATGTGTGTGTTGTCGTATATGTGTGTGTATATGTAATATATGTGTGTATGTGTATGTGTATGTGTATGTATATGTATCTTCAGGAAGGCAGAGAAAGCACGGCTGACGGAAAGGGAGAGTGTATATCTATATATATATATGTGATTCTATCTATATATGTATTTAGTGTGTGTGTATGTAATATATATGTATGTATTATCTGATGTGGTGATAGTGGCAAGAGTGATGTTATTTGGCTAATCTGTATATGGTGAGTTGTATATGGTCATAACCCGCCGAACACATGGCACAATATTGGCGGAGAGCATAACTACTTGTATGGACCTGCCTGTCAGCCGTATGGCGCAAGCGTTTCTCATCGGTGATGCAGTTGGAGAGATGTGTTGTGTGTATGTGTGTTATATATGTATATGTGTATTGTAATTTCTGGAATAAGAGTTAAGAACCACTTCGAGTGTGGCAGTAGTATCGTAATGAGATGCCGAAAATCTCGCAAGCGAACAAGATTTAAAATATTATATTTGTTATTGTCTTGAACTTTTAGTGTGTTGTGTGTATATTCATTTAACAGTATGCATGGTCGTTTGTTTATGTGTATGTTTACTTAGAGGTCGTATACAGTTACTAATGGATAACGGAGTAGAGTTTAGGAGTTGGCAGGTTCGAGGAAATGATTGCGGGAACACGGGATTATTATATGTGTCTTACGCCAGCCAGTAACGGGGCTGTCAGATTTGTGTATGTGTGTTTGTGTGTACGTGTGTGTGTGTATGTGGGATACTTCCTTGACAAGGGCAGTGTTAGTTTACAATGGTACGAAGCATACGGAGTGGAATGGTCCCAGAGGAATACTTAATTTGTGTGTTGTGTGTGTGTTGATCTTTGTGTGTGTGTTATTTTTGCAGGAAGGACACCCTAACTGGTTGCCGTATGCGGTGGGAGTAATGTGTTATATTGTTTGTGTGTTGTTCACGGTTGCAATGAGTTTACTCAAAACAAAATTAATTGCATGTGTTAAGTTGTTATATCTATATGTTGTATTTCCGGAGGAATGTCGTAATTGATCATACAAGGAAAACAAGGTAGATAGCGGTAATTACTTGCATTTAAGGTGGTGTGGGATGTCTCATATTTGTGTATATATGTTGTATATGTTGTGTGCTGTTGTAGAACTGGAGCAAAGGAATACCAGGAAGAATAGAAGGCTGGAAGGTACCTGAAGAAGGCAATAGTCCATGTACCATGGGTTTGGGTATCTGTAGTACAGTGAGCAAACGCCAAAGAACAAGGGTACAAATAAGGAAAGCATGGATATTGGGTTAAACACAGATGGGGATTCAGGGAGTGAACTTTATTTAGTGTGACAGCTTTTGCCATGAAAGGTGATGAAGCATTCGGCAAGTGCCCTATTAATAAACTTTATCAAAACCAATCTCGGTTGTGGAGACAAGTGAACACCTTGATTGGTTTGAGGCTGTAGGATTAGAAATTTCCTTTTCCTTTATTTTGTGTATTGTATTATATTTCTCGAGCTCTCTCAACTTTATGAATTGTGTGTATGTGTTATCTAAGAGTGATGGAGGAACTGTTGTATTCTTTAAGGTTGTAGACGATGGTAGTGTTCATTGAAACCGGAGGTGTAACCCTATGAGAACCAAGATACAGTATCTTTTTACTATCTATCGAAGTATCATGGATTATATTCAGTGGAGAAGTAGGAAGAAAGTCATATCAAGGGACTAGCTGTATGTGTATGATGTATATTTGCTTTTGGTTGTGATGTGTGTGTTGTTGTATTCTTATAATGTGCTAGATTATTCATTGATGTGTGTATGTATGTGTGTATTGTATATGTGTGTATGTATTGTGTATATATATGTATGTTGTATGTGTATGTGTGTATGTTGTATGTATGTATGTTATGTATGTTGTGTATGTTATGTATGTTATGGGTAAGGTCGAAGGGTGGCGCTGATTTATTTTTTTATTTTAAGATTTGTGCACAATCATTGGGAGGGGAGTTATTCATTGGCGGATTGAATGAATGACCACCGAACTTATTGACGGGCGTGCGTCTGGACTAAGAGAAAATGCCCCATTTCTCGTTTGTCAAAAAGAAAGCAGCAATGCGTTGGGGGGGGGGGGGGGGTTGTTGTGGTGTGTTGTGGTGTGTGTGTGTGTGTGTGTGTGTGTGGTGGTTGTGTGTGGTGGGGAATTATATTTTATTTATTTTTATTTTTTTTTGTATGGTTTTATAATGTTTTATTTATTTAATTATTTTCGTTATTTTCAACAATTTATTTTAAATTTATTATTTCTTTGTGTTGTATTTCGTTTTTTTTTGGTATTTGTTTTAAGTTGTTTTTTGTTTTTTTTGTATTATGTTGTGTTTATTTTATTATTTATTATTTGTATATATTTGTTTGTATTATTTATATTATTGTTATGTATGTTTGAGTGTTTTCTTGTAGCTTTTGTCTAATTTTTATTTTTCGGATTTTTATTTTTTTTTTTTTTATTTCAATCAGAATTTAAATTTTTTTTGTTTTTTTAAATATCGTATTTTTTTTTTGTTTTTCTTTTTTTCTTTTTTTCTTTTTTTCTTTTTTTTTTTTTTTGTTTTTTTTTTTTTTTTTTTTTTTTTTTTTTTTTTTTGGTTTTTTTTGTTTTTTTTTTTTTGTTTTTCTTAGCTTTTTTTTATATTCTTTGTCTTTTTTTTTATTTTTTTGGCCTCTTTTTTTTAAGAATTTTTTTTGTCTTTTTTTTTTTTAATAATTTTTTTTTTTTTTTCTTTTTTTGTTTTTTTTTGTTTTTTTGATTTTTTTTTCTCGTTTGTCAAAAAGTGAAAAGTCATGGAAACAGGTGTGTGATATCGAAACCGACATAAGTGTATCTAAAGGAATAAAAAGTTGAAGTGATTTGGAGTACATAGTTTGTAAAAACTTATTGGAATTGAGTTTCGTGGAAATAAAGTTTGATATCGGCAATTCCCCAAGCTGGGAACTAAATATCGGGACTCAATACTGGAACTCAACACTGGGAATTCAATACCAGAACTAAATCTTGTAACTGAATATTGGGACCTTGATCCCAACCTGGAGTATTGTGGATCACTTTTGCCTGTAAAGAGATCCTAACATGGAGTATTTGGATCACTTTTGCCTGTAACGTGATCCTAACCTGGAGTATTGTGGATCCCTTTTGCCTGTAACGTGATCCTAACCTGGAGTATTGTGGATCACTTTTATCTGGAACGTGATCCTGCCCTGGAATATTTCGGATCGCTTTTGCCTGGATTGGATTGGGAGGGTACTTGAATGTACTCCCCACCTTCACCGGATTGGGAGGGTACTTGAGTGTACTCCCCACCTTCACCGGATTTGGAGGGTACTTGAGTGTACTCCCCACTTTCACCTGGATTGGGAGGGTACCTGAGTGTACTCCCCACCTTCACGGGAACTAAAGGGAAGTCCATTTGTTATTTCTTTTCCCTAAGACATTAAAGTTCCCTTAACATTTTAACTGTAAAAAAACAGAGTGACCCAGTTGAGAAGGTGTAGGGGCCCGGTGATATTTTGAATTATTATAGATCCACAGTGTTGTTAATATATGAATACTGAGTTCCGGTTGCACTGTTCAGACAGTCTACCCTGATTATTTGGTGACTTTACTGATAGTCACGGATATTATTATTTATTTTACTAAATTATTTACGCCACTGATATTCTGAAGGAATCTTTACTGCATATTGCTTGATTTATTTAACTTATTGACATTTTGGGGGTTTATGATATAACTTATTGACATTTTGGGGGTTTATGAATATTGCTTGATTTATTTAACTCATTGACATTTTTGGGGGTTTATGATATATCGCTTGATTTATTTAACTTATTAATATTTTGGGAGTTATTGGCTAGCCAGGTAGGATTTCGTGGGATATATCGATTGATTTCTACTATGATTATTCTGTATGAACTTCAAATATACTACTGAAAACCTGTTGTCTTATTCCTGGACCCTGATTGGAGACGGTAGAACCATATGACCTCCCGCGTGTACGGTAGCACATAAACAAGATTATTACTTACGTAAAATTATTGAACATATATATATAATATATAATGGGCTGTACAGAAACAATTTAATATAAATAATAATGCATATAATGTTAATTATATATATATATCTATATAGATTATAATATTAATATATAATAATAATATATTATATACTAAATATATTATATATATATATTATCATATAAATATATTATTATATTATATATTATTAAATATAATAAATATATTAATACTATATATATGTATATATATTTATAATGATAATATATATACTATATACTATATATATATAATAATATATATATATATATAATATATAATAGTAAATAAGTATATAATATATATATATATACTAATTATAGGGATCAAGTCATTGCCGGAATATTGGCATTTCATAAGTCGTTCATATTTTAATATATATCCATTTTTTTTCTTATGTATATTGTTAAAAGTCAATGTTATTATTATTATTTAGTTTTAATTTATTTTTATTTTACGTCCAGGAAATCTATATATTTCTTTAAAAATTTTATTTATTTTTCTCTTATTTTTAAAACATTTTGTTTTAATTAAATTTCTTTCTTCATTTTATGTTTTATAACGTAAAAATTTGCCGTTTTACACATACCCCTAAGCAGTAAATCAGATAAATCAGTAAATCAAACTACCTCCCATCCCTCCGTCCAACCGTGATCTATTGATCTATTTCTTCCTGGCCATCTATGATCATTGATCTATTGATTCGAATATATTTTTTATTAAAATGTATAATTTTATCTAACCTAGCCGTAAATCAGTAATCAGTAAAATCAGACTACCATCCGCACCGCCTACCATCGTGACTATGATGCTATTGATTATTGATCTATTGATTAAGTCATATTTTTATAAAATTTGGTTATGTTTACCATACCCTAAAGCAAGTAAATCAAGTAATCATAAATCAACTACCTCCTCACCCTGCCTGTCCATCCTGATCTATTGATCTATTGATCTTTTGATCTATGTGATTCAAGCTCTCTTTTTCTCTTAGATAATAAACTAATTCTTAGGATAAAACGGGAAAGAAACAAGTGACAGGCTACATCTTTTTTAGAGATACTAAGTGTAAAACAATGTAACCCAGATTCTTTAGCACTCAAAATATATTTACAAGTTTATTAAAAGAAACATATTAAAAACATATAATGAAATATATTAAACACCGCATAAATTAGAACTGAATAGTTGTACAGGAAACAAAAGGTCTTAACATATTGGCACATAATTATTTTTAAAAAAAGTTTAGTTTGCAAATCTAATGCAGAGAGTCCAGAAATATACAACATTATTTTATTCTTAGACACAGTTATCCCAGCTGTCATTGTTCGAACATCCCGAGAGATGTGACGCTAAGTCCAGAGTGGTGTCCAGTTTTCAAACATAAAAGAACCGAGTTCATTACGGCGAATACACCTAAATCTTCTTGTTATAAAGACATTTAATATTTTTCTTCTTCATTCATCTTCAAAATTATATTTCGTATTCTGTCAATCTCGATGATTTGAGGATGTTCCAATCACAGAATGAGATGAGGATGTAAAACTTTTGCAAATTGAGACTCAGCCTAATGTTCCTTTCTTAGGATATGAGGTGAAAGCATTACAAGCTGAAAGATCAGCTGTTAGGTCGTAGGGCCTATCAATTACTGTTTCTCAGCAATAGCCCTTGAGATCACACCTGTACCGTTATCGGTGCAAGATACGTATTGGCAATAAATCGTAAAAAGGACGCGAACCTTGAGAATGTGAGCCTTCGTATATCTTCATAATCACGACGTTGGTGCCATTCACATGCAGAACTGAATTTACCTCTTCATCCGAATGGTAAATTAAGGCGACATTCCCAGTTTACAGAAATAGCACGTTTCTACAATTCCTATTATTACTTCCTGAGGAGCTACCATTGACGATGTTGGTATATTAATACGATAATCCTTGGGTAAAGTTAAAAATTTAGTCTCAATTCTCTTGATTTTGATATTTTGCTGTATCAGGGAAAAGAGATTTCTCTATTTCCATATGTTTACAAGGGAGATAATTCACTTTACGTATATAAGATAAGCGTCCTAATTTAAAGATAGGCTTTGGAGTGGTAGTTGTGGCTAAAACATTGTTTTGAACATTAAGAGCAAATTGAGGGTAGATCTAGTTACCTAGCGGGTGTCACTGATGGTAGATTAGTCTTCCTGAGAGAATAATCCCATTTACACGTCCATAATATTCATACGCTTATTTAGATTTTGAGGCGTTGTCCTGTTTCTCTACACTTTTAATTGTAATTCCGCATGATTGTAAATGTGGACTCTTCGCATTTGAGAATAATTTAGTACAGTTTCGATATAACTTCGTATGGTAACTGGCTGCTGAATGCTCCTCAGAATGTTTCATTTAAAAACTCAAGTTGAATTAAAACATGTATACAGGAATTTTGTCTCGGCGGAGAGGGTGGTCGGTTACTGTGAAGACTCCTGTTGCGGACTACACTTAGTCTTCGATATAAAAACACATTCGAAGGATTTAGATATTGGTCAGGCCTGGGATATTGAATTCGAGAGGTACTTCTGTATTTGTGATTGCGTGAACGGGGTTTATACTAAATTGGGTTCACTCACACTGATCTGTGTGGGTTCACTGAGAAGAGATCAATTCGCTCTTAAAACAGTCTGGGCTGGAGGGATGGAGGAAATGCAACTGCCAGAGTACAATCGCTTGACGTATAATGACGAGAGATATGTTTAAAACATTCCTTATATAAGAAATAGTTACAGGTTGTCATCTATTTATGTAAAAAAGTTACAACTTATCACTGTTATTAAACGAATGTCTTCAATACCTTTTTTCTTTAAGTTGATCTTTCTATTCCTCTTTCACAGGTTTTTTACGTCGACCTACACCTTGGCCAGTCATCTTACGCCGTATTTTTCGTTTAACATCATCTAACATTTCATCTGAAATATTGGCTATGCTGCGTTTTACAGCACTACGAGTGTCGACACCCCACATAATATCTATTGTGTTTATTCTCGTTCTGGCCGCTTTTTTAGGTAACAATGTATTATCTCCTGCATTTGAACAGGGTATAGCTCTAGAATAAAAGCAAAAAATCCACCTAACCATACCCCTGCATTCTTGATCCCTGAAGACTCTTTCTCTTTATATTATTTACCGGAGCTTCTTTCTTATGTCTACTTTACACACTGCTGTCCCAACTGTGAATGGATACGGATTACCTTCGACGTCTCTTATATAAATGCGAACTGAACTCAGATGGGTCTTACTCATAGGTAGGTAGTGAACATTAGGAAATGTTATAACTTTACGACCTTTAGGAAAATGTACTACTCTTAGCAGGGAAGCCTTAGTATTCCCTACATACTGATGGTCTATAATATCTGTATAAACATAAGCCATGCCAGGGTCTTGTAACAACTCATCAGGATCACACACGAAATGTAACGAATTTGCAAAGTTTGTTTCTGAAGACGCTATGCGATCGTCAATAGTAGGCATGTAATGAAATAGAAGGCGTATAAAATTGCTCGCGTCGTGATTATGGTTTACCTCTTCTTCTGAAGGATTATCTGTAAGACGAACACACTTACGCAACCATACATAGGGTTGCAACTGGAATGTTTTTAAATCGTGTAAATTTACAGTATGCAAAGATTTTAAAGACACCAGTTCTATTACATCACCCCTTGGTTTATTGGTGTGAAATATCAATTCGACTTACTATGAATTTGTTATTAAAGTATCTAAGTACGTCCAAGAGAGACTTGTATAACCCTCGTTTTATAGTAAACTTTTCAATGTAACATTTGATGCCATTACGTTTTTGTATAAGTAAACTGGAGGTGTTACGCAATTTCAAAGTGTTTTTTACAAAATCAATACTTCTGTAAATCATGAAAGCGATCGGGTACATTCTCTAAATTGGCGTCAAGAATTATTTCGCTTAACCCTGCTTCATACGTTTCTCGTTCAAGAGTTATAGGGTTCAATATTTCTGTATTAAAGTCAGATATTTTATTTTCAGGATGTAGATCCATAGAAGCTGAGGAAGGTAACGTTAAATAGAAATGATCGTCACTAGTCATGATAAATAACCGTTTCTTAAATTCACTGACTTTTATTTACGAAATAGCCTTTATTATATACTACTGGAACTTCTTTCGTATATGTACTTTACACACTGCTGTTCCTTCAGTGAATGGGTAAGGGTTACCTTCGACATCTCTTATATACACCCGTATGGCTCTAAATTCAGCATGACTCAATGGTACATAGTGCACATTAGGAAAACTTATAACTCGGATATCTTTAGGAAAATGTACTACTCTCAGTAACGGTGCTTTAGTGTTTCCAACATACTGGTGTTCTACAATATCGGTGTAAACATACGCTACGCCTGGGTCCTGTAGCATCTTTGAAGGATCACATACAAAAGTATTGAATCATCGGTGCTACCTTTTGCTACATATCGCTCTATATACTCTTCCATAGTAGGAATATAACGTATTAATTCATTTAGAGACGTTGGAATATCGCTAATGTCTCAATATTGTGTTCAAGCACTAAGTATACATTTACGAATACCATCTGAAAGTTATGAAAACAAATAGCCCTCTAATCATTTCAAGTTACTTTAGCTTGTGACTTTAAAGTGATTAACACGCTGTCTCGTTTACAAGCTATATGTAACTAGAAATACTAAATCTTTACATATCCGACTTGATCCAAATTGTTTGTTTAAGTCTATGAACACATCGGCAAGTGATTTATAGAGACCGTGGTTTATTAAATAGCTTTCAAATAAATAATCTTTGTCGCGCGTTTAATGCATCGCCATATCTGTGTTAATATTTTAACACGTTTTAAACAATTACCAACACTTCTAAAATTACAAACAGCCCTGTAGGTGAATCAAGCAATTCTCAATGCTGTGATTCCATATCATTTCAACATAACCAATACTTCGTATATTTCTCGTTCGAGAATTATAGGTTTAATAGCCTTATTAAAATCAGATATTTTATTTTCAGGATGTAGGTCTATAGAAGCCGAGAGGAAGGGAGCGTTAAATTAAAATGATCTTCAGGCTCTCCATGTTCACAATGTAACTGCATCAATGTTTCCTTAATTTCACTGCATTTTTATAACTATTAAAATTCTCAGGGAAACCCTAACCCATTTTACAAGATACCGCTCATTTACCTTTTCCTTTAGATCCTAATATTTTTTCTATTTATATTCCTTACTCTTAGGATCAAACCTTATTTTCTGTATTTCCCTGCTTATAGAACCCTCTTTTATTTGTTCCACCATCTAAATCTTCAAGATAGTTTAATTGTAACCCATCTCTCGGTAGTTACTACTGATTGTATATCTACTTTAAAAATTTCTTTCATACCATCCTACTTCGTACCACTTTTCTGAAATTTTTCATCAGCCCCCTAGAAACTCTCACATAATCTCCTACTCTAACACCAGTGTTATCTTTTATTTTCCCCTACAAGGCGATTAGGAACTGAGGGGTTTTGTCTTTACCATCTCTAAGGGAGTCTTCTTAATTGTACTATGATAAGACCCATTATAAGAATAAGCCAAGTCTTGCAGTATAACTATATATTTAAATGTATTCATTTCGTGAAATATCTAACCTGCATTCTTCTTATGTCGTTCTTTGTACTCTTTCAAATATTGCAGCCTATTGAGCGGTACGTATAGTACCCTATACCATACTCTGTAACTATTTCTTGAAACTATTTACTTAAAAAATCTGAACCTTTATCTGACCACATTCAATTTTGAGGCATATTCTGTTATCCTCAATTATAATTCTCCACAAGCTTCAGCAACAGTTTTGACCTTTTAGCTTTAAAAGCTTTAACCAAATACCGGGAATATACATTCTATTCACCAAAAAGAATGTTAGGTATACCCTTCATTGTAACTTTATATTTATCATTTCAGTCAAATTCAATTCCATACATTATCAAATTGGGGGCTATGGTTTTCGTGTTGGATTTTTTTTTCGTATAGGTTTATGTAATAAACATTTTACGTTTTTACTAATTTTTTTCAATCCTTTTATTAGATTCCAAATTGAAACGAACCTTGAAAAGCCTCCATAACTGCAAGGCTGTTTCATATCAAAGTAATATTTATCGACCGCCTCCTTAGCTTCCATGACTCACAATGACGTTAAGAATAAAAAAACCATATTCATTTATACCGAAAGCGTGATATAAAATTCGTATATGCTCTATATGAACTGGCTTGACTTACATAAGCAAAAGCTTAAAATAAAGGCATCTGTATACAGAAAGGAATACATAGCGTTATATGTATTATTTTAAATTACAAAACAATACAACCTTATAAAAGTACAATAAATAATTAGAAACTAATCCATTTTAAAGCGTTGTATGGTTTTTTTATTATTCTACCTGAATTGATGTGTTCTACTTATCCATCTTTAATCTGTCCGACGCAAAAGAAGCACCAGGGCTCGCATCTGGTCTAGAAGACATTGGAATATTATCCAGATCCACCAATCTTTGTTATTCAGGATTAAAGTTCTCGGGAAATTCAATAGCTGAAGTTCTTGTTGATCCTGCTCCTATCCTGTTACGGAGCCTTCTTCAAACACGGAGAGAGCGATATTCAAGTCAACAATAGTTCGAACCAGCTATTGTTTCCCCATCAATAATGATTTGCCTTATTTATTAATAGTTTATCAATCTTTAAAATATTATATAGAGCTTAAACCGTTTTCTTACCTCTCATGGTAAGCTTTCTCTAGTACATGTTTAAAAATTATCTTTCTCTTTTCACTTCAATCTTAGTATCTGACGCTGAGCTGAATCTTCCTTAGGGGAATTTAATAAAACTTTTAGACCTACTTAATTTTGTTATAGCGTTTATATATGCATCTTTGTTTCATGATGTTAACATCAGAGTTAATATTCGATACAATCCTTCTCGTAATTATTATCTGCTCAACCTGCGGATCATATAAACTCAAAGGTTGCTGCTGGAATACCTTTTGATAAGGGTTATACCCTGTCTGATGCAGCTGATGATTTGATGGAGGTTGTTATGTTGAGTAGTGTGTTCTTGTTGTATTATGTTGTTGTTGTTGTTGTGGTTGTTGTTTTTGTTGTTGTCTTTGTTGTTTTGCTGTATTGTTGTATGTGGTTGTTGTGCAGTTAGGTTCTTCTATATATTTCACATTTCTATAATCGTTGTAGGCGTTAAACCATAACTTCTTCATTATGTGCGCAAAGCCATTTTGGTTATCAAAGGCTATGCGGAAAAGAGTAAAGTCAGGAACACAACCAACCGCCTTTTGTATAGCTTCTTTTATTTTTAGCTTCTTACGTTACTCAGCAAGTTTTTTAATTATGCTTCTATTACGACCCAGCTTTTACTTCTCGAGTCTGTTAAAGGAACATTCCTTTTAAGATTTAGGCATACTTCGGCTATACGTTGAACAAATTTTCATCTTCACAGATCAGTACCGTTTTCAGAAGGTTCAGGTTTTTCAATTTCTCATAAGAGTAAATAATATCTACTAGAGTACTCTTTATCAGTATTATGATATACCGTCTCAACCTCAGTAGGTAAGCTATTTGTACGCAGCAACACTCTATGGGTGTTCTCTTAGGATGAAGCTCACAGAGTAAATAAATCGTGTGCTATAGATGTAACTTCTTTATATGCTTTTAGGAGCTCTTTACGCTGAGTAGGGAACATTTGGTAGCCACAACATTGACATGACTCATATCCCTTCTTTGCCCGAACAAGATTAAATACTGTTTGTTTAAAGACTTCACGCATATACTTATTTTGATGAAAAGACATATTCTGCGCTATAAAAAAATACTGGATGTTAAATGGATGAGAATTAAACTGTGAAAGTTTCTGCCATATCCTCATTCAATTTATGCATCAAATCGTCAAGGATTATAATTTTATGACCCGGTAAGCATTGAAGAGCTTTTTATGCCATATAAGCCTTCGTGAATGAAATTACATCTTTGTTAATCATTAAACCCTTATCTTAAACCACTGCTTAGCACCATATGATCATTGAACAGGCTTTTCTCGAGAATCTCAACCCTTTTAAAATGTTAATAACAGAAGGTTTTCCTGCCATCCTGAGGACCAACACAAGACATGTAGCAGCGAGCACGGCAACATAAATTTACCCAAACGTCCCATTCTAGAATTGACACCCGAACACTAATGAATAAGAAAAAGGTTGCACTTATGTTATAAAGCCTTTTAAAATAACAACTTGTTTTCTTTTCCCGCTTTTTATCCAAAGAACTTATTTATTATACTAAGAAAAGAGACTTGAATCACATTAGATCAATATATCATAAGATCAATAGAAATCTCGGATGACAGGAGGTGGAGAGGTAGTTTTAAATTACTGATTTGCACTTTGCATTTACTGCTTTAAGTATGAGAAAATAACCAATTTAATAAAATATGACTTGAATCAAAGATCAATAGATCAAATAGAATTCAATAGACCAATCTAGATCACGAAATTGTGCCCGGTAGGAGGGTGGACTGACATGTAGTCTATTTACTGATTTACTGATTTACTGCTTTAGCGGGTGTAAAACAATAATTTAATTAAAAAAATGACGAATCATAGATCAATAGATCAATAGATCAACGAAAATGGAAGGAGGGTGGGGAGGGTAGTTCTGATTTACTGATTTACTGATTTACTGCTTTCAGGGTATGTAAAAA
>JABUQX010116066.1:37500-40000 GCA_015478945.1 Trachelipus rathkii | reverse complement strand
TTTAGTTTTGAGAGCGGATCTCAAAAAAGAAGGGCATATGCCGTCCATCCAGGCAGACAAAATATTGCCCTTCAAACTATCACGAGCTCAAGGCAAATGAAGCACCTGCTACGAGAGCCCGTGATACTCTCCTAAACAGGAGTTAAAAACCGGAGGAAGATTTCAAGACGTTTTTATTATCCCAAGAGGCATTCATTCTATTTCCGAGAGATGCGAGAGTGCGAGTTAAGGGGAGACTTTATCCTCGACTACTTTTTGAAAGCAAAATCAAAAATTTTTTATTTTTTTTTTATATTATATATTATTAGAAAATTAAGCCAGAAAATTAAGGGGTAATTTTTTTTAAAATTCTAACTGCTTAATTTAATATATAAATTTAATTTAGAGAGGTGTCGAACTAAAAAAATTTCAATTCCAGTCAAAATGTAATTCCAGGTTCACAGACCAATAAAAATGATCATTTTAATTATAGAAAATCTATTTTTTATTTTTCATATTCTCCAAACTCCCACCCATTCTTCGGGATTTTACTCAGTCAAATAAATGGAATCGAAGCCGGCGGAGCGGAACCGAAAAATCCGAGCCGGAGCTGTGCTGCGTGCCGTGCCCAGAGCCAGATCCGGTATAAATTTTTTCAAGAAATAATTTGTTAGATGAAAATTTTGCCAGAAAACTCGTACTAAGACAATTTGTTCAAATAGTGCAAAATCCTTAGTGAATTCCGGAGCCGGATCCCGAGCGAGTCGGAGCCAGAGCAGTGCGGAGCCGGAGACGAGCCGGAGCCGGAAGCCGGAGCCGGACCAGAGTATGAAATCTTTAAAAATATTTTTTAGGTTGAAAAAATTTATTGCGAAGACGTGCGACATTATAAAAATAGTGCAGAACCTTAGTCGGATCCGGAGCAGAAACCGAAGTCATAACCAGATCCGGACCGGAATCCGGACCGGATCCTTGTATGAATTTTTCGGCAAATATTTTTTTGGTTGAAAAATTGTTCAGAAGACGTGCCGAACAATTTTCAAATAGCGCAGAAACTTTAGTCGCATCCGAAGCCGAAGCCGAAGTCAGAAGCCGATCCGGATCCGGATCAGGTCAGGATCCTGGTATGAATTTCTCTTCAGAAATATTTTTTTTAGTGTGAAAATTATTTCAAAAGACGGCTGAAACAAGTTCCAAAAGTGTAGAAACATAGTCGGAGCCGGAGCCAAGCCGAAGCAAAGTTCGTATCCGGAGCCGTATCCGAAGCGGATCCTGGGTAGAATTTTTTTCGGAAATCATTTTTTGCGTGAAAAAACTTTGTCAGAAGGCGTGCCGAACAATTTCAAAATAGTGCAGAAGAAAACCTTAGAATTCGAATCCGGAGCGACGCTGAATTCGGAGCAGACCGGATCCGATCCGGATCCTGGGTATGGATAGTTTCTTCAGAAAATATTTTTTTGAGGGTTGAAAAATATTTCAAAGAAGACTGCTGAACAATGTCAATAGCTAGAAGCATTAGTGCGGATCCGAGCATATCCGAGCCGGATCCGGAGCCTGATCCTGGTATGAATTTTTTTCGGAAAAAATATTTTTTTGGGGAAAAATTTTTTGTCAGAAGACGTTGCGAACAATTTTCAAATAGTGCAGAAACCTAGTCGATCCGGAACGAAGCTGAAGCTCGGAGCCGAGCCGTATCCGGATCTGGGTATGACATTTCTTCAGAAATATTTTTTTAGTGTGAAAAAATTATTTCAGAAGACGAATGCTGGAGCAAGCTTCAAATAGTGTAGAAAACATTAGTCGGATCGGAGCGGAAGCCAAGTCGTATCCGGAGCCGTATCCCGAGCCGGATCCTGGCGTTTTAATTTTTCGGAAATATTTTTTGAGTGAAAAATTTATTAGAAGAGTTGCTGAACAATTTTCAAATAGTGCAGAATACCTTAGTCGATCCGGAGCGAAGCTTGAAGTCGCGATCCGGATCCGGCATCCGGATCCTGGCGTATGAATTTCTCAGAAAATATTTTTGAGTGAAAATTTATTTCAAGAACACGCGAACAATGTCAAATAGTCTAGAAAACATTAGTGGATCCGAGCCCAAAGCTATCCGAGCCGTATCGGCATCGATCCTGGTATGAATTTTCTTCAGAAAAATTTTTTTGCGTGATTTTTTTTTTTTCAAAGCAAGACGTGCTGAGCAATTCAAATAGTGTAGGAAAACATTAGTCGGATCCGACGAAGCCCAAAAGTCGTACCGGAACCGTATCCGCAGCCGTATCCGAGCCGGATCCTGGTATGATTTTTTTCGGAAATATTTTTATGGTGAAAAAACTTTGCCAGAAGGCGTGCGAACATTCTCCAAATATGCAAAACCTTAGTCGAATCCGAAGCCGAAGCTGAAAGTCGGTAGCCGAGCCGAGCCGGAGCCGGAGCTCGATCCTGGGTATGAATTTTCTCAGAAAATATTTTTCTAGGTGAAAATTTATTTCAAGAAGACGTCCTGAACAATGTTCAAATAGTCCAG
>JABUQX010116066.1:17500-30000 GCA_015478945.1 Trachelipus rathkii | reverse complement strand
AAAGCTGAATCATCTTATCTATTTGTATACATGTACGAAACCTTAAGATAATTTGTGATATTTATTAATATTTTTTTGCTTACAAGATTTCGATATCTACTAACCTACTCACGGCAGAGCTACTAATTTCATGGGAGGGGCGATGCCTCTCAAATAATTTCAATATATTACAAGATTCTATATTAACACTCAGATGAGCACAGCCGCAGGCTTTAAAGTGAGAGATATTAAACAGGAATAACACAGGAGATGGAAGAGAATTCCAACAGAACAGATGTGGCAGAAAGATAAGGATGACTACCGTACAACGAACGTACTAGGAGGTGTTACCTACCATCAACACTAAACCTTATCGAGTGCGCACAAGATATAAAAACGCCCCTTATACTTAACGAGGCGCGTCGTAAGGATAGGTATTGAGTATCAGGTAATGGTAATATTCTCACCTCTAAACACCTGCACAGCTGCGTATGTATACCTATAAAAAGTGTAGATACTGGTAAAGTAAATACCGGAACGTGAGATATATTATAAAGCCTTATTTAGCTTTTGACTCGTACCCTTAGTCCAAAAGCCGGTAGTGATATAATACATATAGCCCTACCCCATGATTAATTACTCGATACTCATCTCTCTCCTCCGGAGTTATATTAATGGTCTGGTAGAACCTTGAGAGTATAGCATGGTGATATACTAGATGAGAGGATAAATTAAATAATTATTGACAAGTTACCTAAACATGAAACTACTCCAGTTCTTTGATGAGGCCTGACATACTATGCAACGTTGATGATAGTGAGGATTATTACAAAGACATTTATTTATAATTATATGTTTTAGAGCATTATATAATGTATAAGTATATAGTCAAAAGGAGATGAGAGAGAACGTTCGAAAAGAGTATATAAAAGTTAGAATAAGTGTTTAGATGAATGAGATAATTTGCATGAAAATGATATGTCAGTCATTTAAAGAAATTGAATATATTACACAAATGTATATTAAGAACGACCCCAATCTGAGAATATTTTCTTATCACCAGATCAGCTCATATAAGATAATAGAATCAGTTAAATAAGATTAGATCCATGGAGAATGTGAATAGCATCGTACAAATCACCTATATGGCGTCAATCTTGGAATTAGTGACACAAAAGGAGCGTGTGATAGGGATGACCAGTACTACGACGACATATTCACTAGGCGCTATGATTGATTTAGCCTAGATGTTTGACAGGTGAGAAGTATCGTTAAATGAAAATAGTAAGAATTAAAGTAGGAGATATAAGATAGAACCTGAGGAATACTACCTACTTAATTAACAGAAAAGAGAATGAATAGATAGATAGTACGCTATTTCACCATATTCAATATAAACCACATTCAGTATATTGAGATATTATATAAGCTACTTTATGTAAAGAAAGTATACATAGATATATTATAAACGAGAATGCATAGAGTATAAACACAAACCCACAAATAGAGGAGGAGCTTGTGTAGATAAGCAAGATATGACGCACATGCTATACCCGGTCAAATGCTTATTGGATATGTCAATCACGCCATCACCACAGCTAAGTCTACCACGTAGTTCCTATGAGGCGAGAAATAAATACTCACCATAAATATCGGTATTAAATAGGAAATATATATCATTACCAGTATAAGGTATCATAATCTGAGAACGCCTCAGAAAACCGTATGGCGATCACGGATAGAAAGTAAAGATGAGATTCCAGAATGGTATCTAATGAAAGTGAGATATTAAGAAGTGATTTTACTCCAAAGATCTTATAGATAGAACAAGGTGAGAGCTATATATTATAAGTACAGATATTGGTAGAGAAGTTCAGACGCACATTCATATCTCTCTTACCTGTAATTATGAGAGAGAGCTGTTTGTATCGCAGTCATATCTACTGTACGAATATACACTCTACTCTCCATATCCCTACACACACACTCACACACTCCTTGATATATATAATATAGGAACGAAGTCAGCAGATCATACAAGGATGACACCGCTCTCTTGACTGTTAAGTATGATCTCAGGATAGCCATGCTACTTACGTAATCATATGTAATCACAAGCAAAGTACAATAGGAAAACTGAAGAGTATCACAGAATAATGGAATGGAGGAAGGAAAGGATATAGAAATCGATATCTAATTGAGGGTGATGAGTTAAGTAGGAAAAAATAAGATATGATGACCTCACGTAAGAGATTGGCTCATTTTTATCAATGATTAGTAGAGTAGTATATATATATATAAGCTAAACAATTGTAAGTGATAATATCGAATAAGAGGAGGAATAGCATTCAAGATTTATTATACAGAAGTGTTAAATGAGAAGTTTATTTATTGGCAAAAGGCTCTAAGAAAAAATAGTCGTAGAGGTATAGAGAGAACATAAAAAGTGAAGTGTATATAGCGCACTTTCGTGTATTGTAAATTTAAAAAAGCTCACCCGATTTTAGTTCAGATCACCTGATAATAGAATGATATATATATATATATTTTTATTTATTTTTTACCATTATATTATATCAAATAAATATATATATAATTATAACAGTGTATATAGTAATATTTTTTTTTTATAAAAGGTATATACTATAGATACTCATATATATATATATAGTTATACATATATATGCGCAAACTGTACCTTAGCTTCCTTGTTGTGAAACATTAGGTTCCTAGAATATTCGAATATGAGCACTTGATCTGAACAGTGAGTAGTGCTCGTGCTAGTTAGGTGAGAAAGCTACGGAATTCTATATGTTGCAACCCGTCTAGCTCCACGGTAATCAAGCTCTCTCGAACTCCGTCTTATGATCTGAGATCATTAGTTAATGAGCTGTACCCCTTTTTACAAGCATCGATATACCATGTTATGATAATGAAGTGTGAATGTAGGAAGAGACACATATTTAGATCGTAGAATAAATGAACTATATTGTCATCATCCCGTCGACGAATATTACTAATAGCTTACCCAAATCACTATATATGGCCAGTAGTCGATAGCGTACATGCAAGTCAATAAGCACCCAGTCTAATTACCAAATTATATAGTTAAAGCGTATAGAAGTCACCTAGCCAAAGTGATACCAACCATATCATCCATTAACCAGATCAACTAAAGTGCTAGAATAAATAACCGTACCGCTAAAGTATATATAAATATATATGAGATATTTATATTAATTAATATAATTATAATATATTCTTTCTAAGTACGTCCAAACGTTTTCTCCTAACCGAGTCGCCTTGTGTCGCGTGTGACTTAGACACGGGACCTCGGTAAGCGACTTGGTTTGGTGACACAGACATACGCACAAAAGGTGATTTAAACGACAAATTTCCCTATTAAATATATATATATAATATATATAGTATATATATATATATATATATATATATATATTATATATATTATATATATATATGATATATATATAATTATAATATATATATATATATATATATCATATGAGAAAGTCTAGTTATTGACCTTTTTATCTAAAGTATATTTGATTTAATTATATAAATAAAGTAAATATAAAAAATAATGTAAAAAGTATAGAGAAATATGTTTTAGAAGTTGTAATTCGAAAATATATTGAACTATTTTTTGGTGTTAGTTTACTTTGAGTAAGAAATTTTTCAACCGTTTAGTGAATTGAGTGAAAATTATTTTAGTTTTTGCCTGGAATTTGTTTGAGGAAACGCGTCGTTCCTTTAAGTATCGAAAATTGCAATTTTGTTAAATAAAAATATATTGATTATTAGCAAAATAAATTTAAAGCTTACAATAATATAAATAAAAATTCGTTACTATCATTTTTTCCATTGTCTGTCTCCCTATTAACCATTTAGCGATTTTACCCGTCGCAGTGTTTTAAAGTTACTAAATTAATTAAAAGTGTAGGCAGTAATTGGAGATCTTGCTAGGTGAAGATAAAATCTAAAGTTAGGAATTATAAAGTCTAGATAGAGCATCATTACAAACATAGGATGAGAGAGCACCTCAGAAGGTAGAGTATTTTAAGTACTAATGTAGAGAAAGAAAGATCTTTGGCTAGAAACATAGTCCAAGTTGTGTTCACAAGGAAATACAGCTGAATGCAGCGAGAACGGTATTTTTGATTTAGTTATTCCATCCAGATACAGAATTATGACATGCCAAGGTTAGAGATGCTCGACCGCTACTCGCAGCTTAGATCTCGGATCTCTACTGCCGGTTCGCTGCCACAACACAAATCAGATGTGGCGTAGTACATTATAATCCCACCGCCTCACGCTCGAGGTGTTCTCGGCGGAGCCCCCGCTCTTGATTAACTGTCTCGTGAAAGTCTGACGAGAGTATCTCAGCCAACACTGATCAAGAGTGCTCCTAGATATACTCCCCGATCTGAACCACGGTACTTGCAAGCACACGCCCTACTTTTGCTCTGTATGTGATGAATGAAAGCACTCTTGTTTACCACCAAGAGATCACGAGTTAGGAGATCTCACCGAGATTCACGAGACGTTATTAGTACAGGTATATATAGTAATATATTATGTTACAAGGCACACACCCCACCCTTCCAGACGGGAAGATTAATATAAATAAGATTTAGTATATTACGTTAAACGATGATTTATAAGGGTGATATTCTTAGCATGTGAAGTCTCAAAATAGAGAGCTAAAGGTAGTGAATATAGAGTAGAAGATAGGGATATACATAATGCTCAGTTAATTTTAAGCTGCGTGAGGATAGTGGTTTAAGAGTTAATAGAGAAAAGTCACTACTATACGCCTATGTCAAAATATGCACATCTTATAACACCACAACACTACACTACATCCACACATAACATCACACAGCATAAATCAACATACACACAACACATACCACTAAATTACATCATACGACCACAACCATACCTTATCTACCAACCCAATAAAAAATCCCATAGACCCAACAATAAAGAATAATCAGTAATTGATATTAGCAAACACATTAGAAAACCCCACACTAATGTACTAATTTATATATAACGACCAACGATAGTTCACCAGTTAAAAAAAAGGTCAATAAATAGACTTTGTCATTACTACATATATACTGATAAAAACAAAATACCTATAATAACTATTATTCTAATACAAACTTTACTATTATACTACTTGTACTATAAAATATATTATTTATATTATAATAACTATACAACTAATAAGTAAAAAAATGTAAAAAATAATAATCCTAAGTAGTAAAATAAATTATTAGTATATATATTAAAGAACTAAAAATTATAATTAAATAATATAATACAAACTAACTAATCACTGATAATAAACATAATAACTATTTAAATAATTAATAATAATATATTATAAAAATTATAATATAAATTATATATATATATATAATATATATATATATATATAATATTAATATATATAATATATTAATATATATAATTATACTATTATATATATATATATATAAATATAGTATAATATATATATATAATAATATATATATATATTATATAATATATATTAATAATATATGATAATATATATAATAAATATTATATATTATATAATATAATATATATAATAAATATAATATATATTCCAGTGAACGTTAAATATTTTTTATAATTAATATGTGAATTTTACCTTCAACATTATTCAGTCTCCATTCTAGTATTTTGAATGAAAATTTAAATTTGGCGTAAAATTGCGCTGTCTACTTTTTCTCGCTAATAAGGCAGACTTTATCCTTTCAAAAATCCATTTCTTCGAACCGATAAAAGAAAATGTTTTTTGATGAACAACTAAATTTATCTTTAATTTTTTTGGGAAACCAAAAAAAAAAACTTTCTTTTTTTTGGGGGAGGAGCAGGGCCGCGCCCTACGCGCCCCGCCGCCCGCACCCTGCCCTAGCCACCGCCCGCGACCCCCTGGCCCACCGCCCGCAGCGCGGCGCCGTGGCCCCGGGCCCCTCCCCCGGCGCCGCCGCCCCCCCCTCGACCGGCGGCGCGTCTCTGCGCACCCGCGCAGGGCGCCCGGCGAGCGGCCGGCGCGCCCTCCCCCGTACCTCCCCGGCCGCCGCCCCAGCCCGGCGCCGCCCTCGCCCTCGTGCCGCGCGGGGGCCCTCGGCCCGCCCGGAGTAAAAAACACAATTACAATAAATATATATAATTATATGATATATATATATCTATAATTAATATAATATAATTATTAAAATACATACAATATTATACATAATATATGTTATAATTGCTTTCCAAATATATATATGATAATGATATATATATATAATATATATATATATATATATAATATAATAATATTATTAAAATTAATACTATAATAATAAAATATATATATAATTATAATTATATAATAAATAAAAATATAAATATAATAAATAATATACTATATATATATATAATATATATATATAGGCCTATTCTATATTTACCACGACTCCGTCAGTTTTGATTATTTTTTTGTTTATTTTTTAATATATTGTACTTATAGGCTTACCTAACAATGAATTTTCCAGTCGGATAGACGGACATGATTCAAAGTTGAAGTTTTTTAAATCTAATTTTTAAATCACATTTTTGATTTAAATATGTTTTAAATGAAGATATATCTCAAAAAGTACGAACTTACAGAAAACCAATTACATATTTGGAATCAGCGTTAATTAAAGCTTATTACAATAATGTAAAAAACAAAAACACAAAAAAAAACACATTTTTTAATAAATTAAATATCTCGAAAGATACGACACTTACAGAAAAAACCACATTATATTGAATCAATACTATATTGAACTTACAAATCTGAAAAAAAAAAATAAAAAAAAAATAAAAAAATATCAAAACAAAAAAAAAATATAGAGGCTCGAGCCGACGGGACGAGGAGAGGGACATATTCCAATACCCGTAGGAGTCGGCGAGGACCCCCGCGACACCCAAAATACCAAAGAGCGTTCCGGCAGACATTCCCGGAGGAGGAAAGTAGTCCGTACCTTGTCACAGTTCCCGGGAAGCCGATGGACCCGACTCTGCCTACTTTGCGAGATTTACCCTTGGTATTCTCCTTTAGTTATTAAAAAATTAAAAAAAAATTTTAAAGTTACGGATCCGTAAAAACCGTAACTGTCCCTATATTATTTCATCATGTCCCCGTTTACCACCTGAATCATCGTTGTTCATAATATGTACAATATATTAAAAAAAATAACAAAGACCCAAAAATCCAAAACGACCATTGGTAAAAACAGAAAAAAGATCCTATAATAATAAATTAAATTAAATAATAATTTTATAAATAATTAAAATATAATAAAATATATATATATATATATAATATATATATATTAATTATAATAATATATAGACGATATAAATATATAAATATTAATTATGCATATATATATAAAAATATATATATATATATATTATATAATATATAATTCATAATATATAATATATATGAAGATATAGATATATATAATATATAATAACTATATATATATATACGTATTTACCATTCTAATATATACTAAAATATATAATATATATAATATATATAAGAATATTAATTTATATAAAAAATTATAAATTATATATATATATATATATACTATATAATATTAATATCATATTATATTATATAATATAAAACTATCTTATTATATGTAAACTATATATATATATATATATATAATAATAAATATTAATATACAATAATTTATTATAGTATTAATATTATTATTTATATACTAAAATTAATAATAAAAGTATATTAAATATATACTTATAAATATCTATATATAAATATAATAATATACTATAGATATATATATATATATATATATAATATATATATAATTAAAAAATAAATACTATATTATAATATATATATAATTATCAAATTATATTATAATATATGAATAATATATAATATAATATAATTAATTATATATAAATATATATATATTAATATATAATATATATATATAAATATAAATATATATATATATATAATAATATATTATTATATATATTAATATAATAATATATATATATAAATAAATATAATATATAAATATATAAGTATATAGATATATTATAATAATAATATATTATTACATATATTATATTATATAATAATATAAATATATTATATATATAGATAATATAAATAAAAAATATAATTTATATAATATATATAATAATAAATATATATATAAAATAATATATAATGATATATATATAAAAATATAATATATATTATATATAATACCTATATATTTATATATAATATATATAATAATAAAATAATATTACATGTATACTATAATATAATTATAATATATATATATATATCTCAAATAATGTGAATATACAACCTTTTAAATATAAATTAAATATATAATTATAATATATTTATAATATATTATTATATTATATATATCATATAAATAATTATATATAATAATATAATAATATTTATATTTATAAATACTATAATAATAATATATTAATATATATAATAAAATATATATGTGAAATTAATATATATGACATTAATAATAATATATATAATACTAATATATATATTAATAGATATATGATAATAATAGTAATTATATAAAATATATATATATAAATATAACTTATATTTATATAAAATATTATAATATACTATATATATATATAATAAATGATATAATATATATAGTATATAATATAATAATATTATATATATAATATATAATAATATAATAATATATAAATTTTTTTTCTGAAGTAAAGTTTTCACAAATATAATTAAATAACAATAATATTATATTCAAAAATATTTCTAGTAAATTCACAAAATATTAAGAAAATTTGTGTAGTAATAATATTATCTAATTTAAACACTATTATTTCAATATTTATTTTCAAAAGATTTTTGTTTAATATCTCTGAAAAGTACTTTCATACAATCTTTTTGAAATAATAATCTAAAATACCAATCACGTGCTGAAATCAACACCTTACATCATTACAAAAAGCATTTATATATAATAAACGGTCATTTCTGTTAAAGAGTAATTTTATAATTTACCTCATATTACCAAATGTGAGTTCAAAATATTTTAGGAAAAAATAAACAAATCGTTTTTTTTAATTGGGGAATTTTTTGTGATCTAATTGTAAGAAAAAAATGATGAGTGCTTAGAAAAAACACGCAAATAACATTTGAAAATATTAGTTTCTTTTTCTCAGACGACGCAAAAAAAATATTTATTTCGTCATTTACGATCTATATATATATAATATATAGAAATAATATATATACTAATATATATGAACATAGATATACGCTTTCTAGTATATAACCAACTTGATATATATAGACTAAGCATGATTATACAAATTTAGATTTATAAATGGCATACTATATAGACACACTTTATGTCACTATTTAAATTTCAGTCACACTTTTTATAGAGAATTTTTTAATGTGCCAGAAAACTAATAAGCACGAAAGAGTCTCTCGTGTAATAAAAATTGAGTCTTTTTATTTTATTATTTTTAATTATTGTCTACACACCATCTCCAGGGATCAGAGCCCTATATTCAGGTAGTAGGAGGGTTGATTACACTCGTGCACCAAATTAATCCGCCTAGCTGCAAATATTACGCAGATGATGTAACAATACGCAGGCTTTAAACGTGAGGTAGATTAAACATCAAGAAAGTAAACACAGAAGATGTAAAAGAATTCCACAAGTATATATAAATTATAGTGTAAAAATAGGAAATAATATAATAAGGGGTACGGCATTAGGGGTTAGGGGTGAGGTATATGATGGGGTTCCAAGGCGCACGCCTGCGCGAGATTGTGAAATGAGGATTACCGCGTTGTCCGCAGAAGCAGGTGAGTCATCGTAATCGAGGAGATCTAGAGAAGCTGTCGTGAGATAAAGCCTTCTTTTCTGGGTAGTGGCATCGACTATGTTGAGCCTACTGCACAGTGTCTAACGCCACGCCGTTGTCGATGGTTAAACGGAGCCTGGTGCGCGAGTGAAGGATTGTGTGATTCTGTGCTTGATTATGTGCAAATTGGACAACAAGCATGTTTGCCCCATTTCGCGTTGCTTTACTTTAGTTGGTTGCGCTGCGCGCGGGAAGAGGCCAGAGGAGCACCGAGAGCGAAGGCGCGATGTAGGCCCAGCAGGGGTTCCCGAAGCCACCGCTGCGGGCGCTGTCGGATTTAAATAAAGTACGTTGAGTTTCAAAGCCAGTGGGATCGGAGCAGAAGATTAGAAAAATGTTCCGAGATGCCTTCTTTTCTGGGAAGGCGGATCCGACTAGTGGTAGAGCTTCCTGGACATTGGCTAACGGCGACCACGCTGTTCAATGCGTTCGAGCTCCTGCGCGTGAGTGAAATTTTTCGCTGTCTTATTTGCGAGAGTTTCGATCTGCAACTAAGCATGTTGTGACCCATTTCGGTCGTTCTTTGACTTTGAGATTGGTCGCGTTACCACAGGAATACCCAAAGCAGAAATGCCAATTGTGCCCAGAGTGTTCCAACCCCCTCCGTCCATTTAGAATAAGTACTGAGTTCAAAACAGTATTTCGAGAGCAAATATAAGAAAATTGCTTCCGCAGATCCATTCTTTTCTGGAAGGGGTCAAAAAAGGGGGGGGGCGGGGGGGGTGGGGGGGGGGGGCGGGGGGTGGATCGGACAAGTGACAGAGTTTCCTGTACATTGTCTAAAGGCGACCTTTGTCGCATGTCGGTCTGGCGCGAGTAAATTTATATTCCTCCTTATTATTGCCAAATTTGCCCAACAAGCATGTCGTGCCATTTCGACGTCCCTTGACCTTTGCGTTGTTAGCTCCTGTAACACCCAGGAGCACCAAGCAGAATTCCATGCTAGCCACAAGCAGGTTTCAACCACCTCCGTCCGATGAAATTTAAGTACTGAGTTTCCAGCGCGTAATTATCTCAAGTATCTATATAATATAACTGTTCGAATCATGTGTCGACATCACAGAGATCACAGCTCCTATTATATTAACTATTCGCGCTATTACGTCTCACACGGGCACCGCTGCTCCGTCGATAGCTCGATCCTGGCGCGCACGAGTGGGAGAGGTTGGTTGTTCGTGCGTGGCGTATGTGATGGCAGAAGGTGGGGGGGGGCGCGCAAACAGGAGGGGAGTGTGGTGGGCGCCCATTTCGCGGGTCGCGTGTGGACGTTGTGGTGTGGGCTGCGCTGGGGTTAAGGCCACGCAGCATCTAAGCAGAAATGCAATGATAGCACACAGCACGATGTTCGCAACCACCCTCTGTCGGATTAAGAGGAAAGCCACGGGAGTTTTAAAGCAGTAGTAATCGAAGCATTCGAGGGGGGATGTGAGAAAAGTCGTCGGCGAGGATGGCCTGGCTGTTTCGGTAGGAAGCGAGTAGTGTAAAGTGAAAGTAGTTGGAAAGTTGCGATGTTTGGTATGGAAAAAAAAAGGAATGGGGGTATAACAAGTGCCAGGAGGAATCGGTAGTGAAAGAAGAGGGACTATTTTCTAAATTGTTAAAAATTGCGTGAGCATGGCGACGCGTGGTGGAGGCTTAGGGGGGCGATGTATGTAGTCTCCCCTCCATCTCACTGCTCTCATCTAGCATTGAAGATTAGTGCGTTCGCACGTTGATGCCTGAGAGGGTGATAGCGTATGATTCATCTATTGAGCTTCAGGTATATTTATTGGCCTTATTTCCAAAAAGATTCACCGCCTCTCCTCCCTAAGAATATTCTATTTATAGACTATAGTGAGTATATATATAAATATAATATACTATATATATATATATATATATACCTATAATATATAAATTATTAATATAAATATATAAAGTAAAGTTTAGTATATTGCTTCAAATATATAATAATATATATATAAGAATTATAATAAACTACAATACAGAGTAGTAGCTTTATCTATTTATCCTAATAGCATCTCCCTAAATCCACCGTGCCAAACTAGTGAGTGAGATTACTATATACTTACCATCACATATAATAATATATATACCTATTTACATATATATATATATGGCGTATATATATATATATACTATAATAGTATAAGATACCCCATACTATATCAATATACATATATCCCACCTACACCTATACTAATTATACATACTACATATATATCATCATACCTACTATTCACACCTAACTATACTATAAAACATAACGCCTCTAGTAACTTCTATATAGCTATACATATATATATAATATATAATACTATATATATATAATAAATTATACATACATAATCTTTTAGAGCAATAAATTACTCTGACTAACTCACACCATCATTCCATATATATAATACTATATATATAATATATAGTACTACTATATATATATAATATATATATAATTATATATATAATAATATATATAT
>JABUQX010116066.1:0-12500 GCA_015478945.1 Trachelipus rathkii | reverse complement strand
AAATAAATTATTATTACCTAAAAAAATATTCTGTATAATAAAATTATATACTATACCTAACTAAGGATGCCTGATTCTAACTTATCCTAGGTATCCGGATCCGTGATCTCTTAGACTTCTGCTTTTCGGCTCCGGATTCCGTAGCATAATAAGTGTCTGCTACTTTAGACGACAATGTTTGGTCACGTAATTTCTTACTGACAAAATTTATCACCAAAATATAAAATTATTTCCTACGAAAAAAATATTCATACCAAGTGATCGGCTCCGAGATCCGGCTCCGGCATTATCTGTTATGACTTATCAGTTTTTCTTACCTCCGGATCACTAAAGTTTTATACGTATATGTCATATTTATATAACTGTTCAGCACGTCTTCTGGCAATAAATTTTTCACCTAAAAAAAATATTTTTTTTAAAAAAATGCATACTCTTGCTCCGGCTCCGCCTCCGGCTCCGGCTCGTTTCCGGCTCCGACACCTGCTCTGGCTTCGACTCCGTCCGGAACCGGCTCCGGATTCAACTAAGGATTCTGCACTATTTGAAAATTGTTTAGTACGTTTTCTAGCAATAAATTTTTCATCTAAAAAAATTATTCTTGAAAAAAATTTATACCCCAAGATCCGGCTCCGTCTCCGGCTCACCAGCACCAGCTCCGCTCCGGATTCGGCTTCCGGCTCCGGCTCCGATTCCAATTTAGTTGACTGGTAAAATCGAAGAATGGGGAGTTGAGAATATGAAAAATAAAAAATAGATTTTCTTAAATATAAATAAAACTTTTTTTAACCTCTAAGCCAACCTGAAATAATTTTGACTGGAATTTGAAATTTTTTAGTTCGAACCTCTCTCTATAAATAAATTTCTGTATCTAAAAAAAACCATTTTAGATTTTAAAAAAAAATCTACCATTTTCATTTCGAGGAGGAATTTTTCTAAATAATCTAATAATAAAAAAAAAATGTGAAAATTTTGATTTTGACTTCAAAAAGTAGAGGGTCCGAGGATAAAGTCTCCCCTTAACTCGCACTCTCGCATCTCTCGGAAATAGAATGAATGCCTCTTGGGATAATAAAAACGTCTTGAAATCTTCCTCCGGTTTTTAACTCCTGTTTAGGAGAGTATCACGGGCTCTCGTAGCAGGTGATTCATTTGCCTTGAGCTCGTGATAGTTTGAAGGGCAATATTTTGTCTGCCTGGATGGACGGCATATGCCCTTCTTTTTTGAGATCCGCTCTCAAAACTAAAACATAAAAAATAAACAAAACTGTTTGTCAAGCAAATTGTGACCGACGTCAGAATTATTTCAATCTTCCTTTGCACTTTGGAATGAATTAGAGCGAATTTTTCCTGGTCCATCAAATTTAAACAATATACAATATGTGCCTATATTATTAATCGAAAATATTGATATTGAAGCTAGGTAGAGGTATCTACTATCATTCATACCCTCTAGACTTTCTTCTCCAGTTGTTTATATGATTTTTAGTAGTGAAGCACCGCTTTCCCTTGTATCTTACCCCGAAAATCCGCTCCTGATAAATTATATTACAGTATATATATTTAAATATATTAAAATATCTATATGTTATCCTTAATATAAGTATTTTAAGAATATATATATATATATATATATATATATAGTATATATATATATATATATATATATATATGTATATATAAATATAATATATATATTAGTATATATATAGTATATATATATATATATATAGTATATATAATAATAATATTATTTTAAATAATTTCTACTACCGAGTAAGCTTCTCTATAATCCCTAATGAATTGGGATGAATTCCAATACCTACTACGCCTAAGTTAGTGTTCTGTTATCAGGGGAAATTGATTACTTTAATATTCTCTAACTCAAGTGTATAATACAGTGAGCAGTATTATCATATGTAGAAAACAATATCCTCCTTCGCTCAACTTCAAACATTTTGAATTCTACACCGTAGCATTGAGAGATATTGTGAATTTTTAGTTATTAATATAATTAAGGACTGTATCTCGTTTTGATGAGTGAGATGATGCTTTTTTAGTGAGTAGGTGTTGAGATTAAAATGTAAAATTCCCTTAAATGTCTTGTTATTTATATTATATAAATTAATTTTACTAGTATATATAACATTTACAATAAAATCTCTATACAACTGACTGCAATATATGTGTAGCCAGACCGAGATTCGAACTTTCACTCTCGCGAAAATATAAACTACTATAATAAGGTTCAGATAATAAAGTATCTGTTTTATCCACTATATACATAAATAGGTGAACATATGGCTAGTGATGGGATACTAATAGATATTATTATATATATATATATAATTATAATATATATATTATATAATATATATATATATATTATATAATATATATATATATATTATATTATATATATATATATATATTATATATTATATATATATATATATATAGAATATGTATATCAATTACAATACAGTATATATATACTATATATTTATATAAGTTAACTTCAATACAGCTTTATGCTCGTCTTCATTGTCAATATTTTCTATATATATTTATACCTTTATTCTTCTGTACGAACTTATTATATTTATTATATAATATTTCATACCAGGAATGGATGATTTGATAACTTAATTAAAAATTCTGTTTCTATGGAGTAAGGCCAAATTTGACAGTCTTCCTGACCATTGGCCTCCTGGAAAATTCGGAGAGGGTATGTTGCTTATCTGAATATGGAGCGAGATTTAACATCTCCCGCTTACAATAACTAGGTGCACAGATTGTCGCTTTTAGATATTCTCGTCGATCAGACCTGCACATTATCAATTTAAGATGCGAGAAAACTTACATAGTGAATGCTCTCATGTTCCTTATCACCTCTGATCGTGTTATAATTATAAGTATATTCTATTAGTGAAGTCTTACATCTCCATTATAGAATGTACATTCCTATGGCAATCAAAGTAGTTAATACGTGCTGCATTAGACAATCGTATGAGTTATGTATACTACATAGATAGATAGAGCATATAGATGAGTGAAATTTCAATAGAGGATATATTCTCTTTTGCAGCATATATGTAATCGTCTTATATGCTCCACTGTTAAAGAAGTCTTAATAAATGTCTAACTATCAACGTAGCTTTGATTTACGTAATGATTACAAAAATTCTGTCGTGAAACTCTGAATATGGCAACATCAGCCAGCTCGAGAGCAATTTTATACGCCCGCTACACACGAGAATAAAAACATAAGTTACTGTGTATATTCGAGTCGATGCCCCAGTACGTAATGACGTGAATATAGATATCAGTCCATCGATGGATCTAGAATAACGTGTTACATCTGCAAATCCAGTTAATTTATAGTGTATCGTTTTCATTATTTAATGATTCTTCTTCTCTCCTCTGCACTCTTCTCAGTTTTCGTCCTCTGCATATTCTTTCTTCCCTCTCATATCTTCCTCTCGTCACTCTCTCCGTCATCCTCTTCTTCACTTCGTACGTCCTGTGCAGTGCCGTGACTGACTTCGTCTCTGTTTTTAACGTCATAGTTCCCGCTTTTTATATTTACGCAGCGTTCCGACTATCTTTCGGTTGCATTAATTCTAGGCATGAATCTACTAGTACTATATTCAGCAAGCCCTTTAATCATGGCTCCTTCTCCGATGTAACCCGAAGCAAACTGAGGAGCACTGCATAGTAGGTATAATTATATCCCTTTGTCTTGTAAATAGCGGGCTGCAATGTAAGATAATGAATTTCAAAACATCTGTTTCCCATAAATTCTTAAGAGAATTGACAGAGAGAGAGAGATATATATTATAAAATACAAAGAACAAAGAAAGAACTAGTTCGCTAGGCAATATCCTTTAACTATATAAAGGGAATAAAATTTGATGCATATATACGTACTATGCACACACACACACATCATATATATATATTATATTAGTATATATAATATATATATTAAATAGTATTTGTTTTGTGATTTAAATTATTAAAAAAATTTAGTATTTCATTATTATTTTATTAGTTTTTACTATATTTATTTAGCCCAAATTTAATCGAATGAAAATTTAGTAAATTATGCCCAATTTTTGGTAGGTAAGTATATATATTTTATGACGTCCGAAGGATTAGGCCTTGTATGGAAAAATCCTTACTCAAATAAATAGACAATATTAAGAATACGTTTCTCTTACGTGATTAGATATAATACCATGAGTTAGAAAGCATTATTAATATACGCTCCTCTAACGGATATGATACATATAATGTCCATTCTCTGACCAGATTATCCATCGAATATCCATCCAATAACATAACAATAATAGTTCGAAGAATACTTATTAAATATAATTAAATAAGTTTCTATTATCAAAAATAAATTTTAATACATAATTTTAATAGTAAAATAAGTAATTGTAAATTCAAGAAATTACAACAATATAAGACTAATTCATTAATTACTTTTATATATTGATGAGGAGTTACCTGACCTCACTTATTTGGGAGACAAAACCGTATCAGCTATATATAATATATATATATATATAGTATAATGATATATTAAATATTATTAAGTCTAATGCCGATAAATGTCTTGGAATTATCTAAGTTACGTTTATACTAATATTTATTATTACATTCGTTTTCTTAGTATATTATTAAAGTTATTTATTAATTACTTTTTATATTTTACGTTATTTTATTATTTTTATTTTATTTAAATAAAAATCTATATATTAAAATAAACTTTATATTTTGCTTTATTGTTTAAAGCATTTAATTGAAACTAAAATGGCATTTACACTTTCAGATTGAAAAACTATGATTTTGAATTATTTCTTGTTATAAAACTATTTAATTTACATATATTCTATTTTACAGTTAAAATACTTCCAATATAGTAACTATGGCATTGAAAAATTTTACCAGTGTTGTGATATTTATTGCAGATTGTCCTCTATTTGTTCTGCTATTTTTTTTACTGTACTGATTAATGTCCAAAGGTGTCAAAGTAGCCAGGTTTGTAGACTTATGCTAAGTTGTTCATATACTTACTTGGAGACTTTATATATACGTTATGATTCTATTGTCTATTGATTCTATTTAGATTATTGAATCTATATTTATTCTAAAGTTCATTTTTTATTTAAAAATTGTTAAATGTAATTTTACATTACATTCTAAAGCAGTAAATCAGCAAATCAGTAAATTTAAAACTACCCTCTCCACCTCATCCTGTCCATATAATCCTGAAATGTTTGGTTGGTAAGCCTCGTAACAATCAGTAAGTGTTGCAATCTTTCTTTAGTTATAAAAATTAAGTTTCTTGGATAAAAACGGAGGAATAGAAAACAAATATTAGTTATTTTAAGGCATTTATAAACATAAGTGCAACCTTAATCTTATTTCATATGATGTGTCGGATTAGTTACAAGCTTATGATGGACGTGTGATATAATATGTTCCGTGCTTCCTGCCTACATATCTGTGTCTTGGTCCTTAACAGGATGCATGGGAAAACACCTTCTTGTTATTAAACCTTTAAAGAGATTAGAGATTTTTCCAGCTTGGTCTGTTAAATCAAAAATTATAAAAGTTATACAGTGTTTACCAAGAAAAGTTTAAGTTACAATAGATGTGAATTACTAATTTCACGAAGGTTTATATGGCATAAAAGCTCTTCAATGCTTACCGGGTCATAAAATTATAAATCTTGGACGATTGATGCATAAATTGAATGGAGGAATTATAGCAGAACTTTTACAGTTTATTCTCATCATTTAAACATCACTAGTTAATTTAAATTATTAAATAGCAGCAGCAATATCTTCATCAAAAAATTAAAGTTAATATGTGACGCTTGATGTAATCTTAAACACTACAGTTATTTAAATCTTGTTCCGGGCAAAGAAGGGATATGAGTCATGGTCATGTTGTGTAGCTAATACCAAAATGTTCACTCTACTCAGCGTAATAGATACTCCTAATAAAAGCATATTAATAAAGAAGAGTACACTCTTATAGCATACACGATTATATTTATACTCTAGTGAGCTGCATACCTAATAAAACACTAACATAGAGTGTATTAGCCTGTACGTACAAATAAGATATCATTTAATCCTAACTGAGTTGAGACGTTATACATACGCGTAAATATATATAGTAAGTACTCGTAGAGTAATATATATTTATAAATCCATCTTATTAGAAGACATATGTAAATGTGACGAGTATTACATGTGTATAAACTCTTCTAGAGCACAGAGCACTAAATATCCAATGTATAAATACAGCATCGTGCAAAGTATGCGATATACTATAATAGATTCATATGTATAATTGATAAGTATGTCTAAATCATATAAAAAGGAATATTGTTCTATCAAGCTGGCCAGGCATACAATGTAACTATATTCTTTACAGCTCCTGTACAAGAGAAGTCACAGTCATTATAAAAAACTTATAAGCAGTTAAACGTAAGAAAGCTATTAAAAATAAAAGAACTATTACAAAAAGCGGTGGGGTTCCTACACTTTATTCTTTTCGCATAAGCCCCTTTATATATCATAAGTGCTTGCCACTAATTAATGAAGAGATTATGTAGGTTAACTCCTATACAACGATGATTAGTAAGTATGAAATATTAAATAATATACAAGAAACTCCTACTCTATCATATCATAACAACAGCAATTAGCTAAAGCTGTAGCCAAGTTACAAAGCAAAACAAAAAACAACAACAACATACAACAACAACAACTAAACAAACAACAACAACAACAATCAACAACATACAACATCTAACAATCCAAATCTCATTCTAAATCATTCAGCTGCATCAGCACAGGTGTATTAAACCCTTATCAAAAAGTATTCCAGCATGACAACCTTGAGTTTATATATACGCAGGTTGAGCAGTATATATAAAATTATCTGAAGTAAAATTGTATTATCTAATATTTAATATACTCTAAGATGTTAACATTCATGTGATAAAAGATATCTAATATAATCAAAACCGCCCTATTCAAAAATTAGTAAGATCATAAAATAGTTATAATATTCACCCATAGTGAAGATCTAGACTCAGCGTCATAGATACTAAGATTGAAGTGAAAGAGAAGATAATTTATAAACATACTTAAGGTGAAATGTAACTAACTCAAAGAGCAGTAAGATAAAACGGGTTTAGCTCTAAATAAAATTTTAAAAGATTTTAGATTACATTAACGAGCCGCGGTCAAATCATTATTGACGGAGAAACAATAGCTGGTTCGAATATTATATTGTTGACTTGATATCGATCTCTCACGTGCATGAATGAAAAACTCCTGTAACAGGTAATTTGAGTATAAAGCTAAGATCAAACAAGAACATTTACAGACTATTTATAATATCCTCGAGAACTTTAATTCACTGATAACAAAGATGCGTGGATCTGGTATATATATTATCCATAATGTCTTTACTATGAAAACCAATATGTATAACGAGTCCCTAGTGCTTTCTTTAATGCTTCGACAGATTATAAGTATTATATAATAGAAACACATCACATTCTGAGTAGAATAATTTAAAATAACATACAACGCATCAAAATGTAGATTAGTTCCTAATTATTATGTAACTTTTATATTATACTTTGTATGTGTTTGTAATTACTAATAAGTATATAAACCTTAATGTTATCTTTTCTGAACAATAAGTAATAAAATTATTTTTATAATTTTATTCATGTTTGTTACGTAATAATTTAAAATAGTTCATATAGACATACGAATTTTATATCACCTATCAAGATTAATAAATGTGAAATATGGTTTATTCTTAACGTCATGTGATCATGAAGCTCATAAAGTAGTAAATGAGTGCGTCGATAAATATATACTATGATATGCAAACAGCATACAGTTATGGAGGCCTTTTCAAGGTTCGCTTCAAAGTTCCTCATCTTAATAAAAAAGAATTGAAAAATCATTTAATGTCTCATGCTTTTACTCTAACATAAAACCTATACGAAAAATAATTCAACACGAAAATCCATATTAGTACCCCAACCATTTAGATAATATGCTTATGCAACTTGATTGATCTGAATATGATAAAATATAAAGTTTACAAATGACGGGTATCACATTCTTTTTGTGATAATGTATAATCCCACTATATACTATATATTATAGGTATTTTATTTAGGTTAAGCTAAAAAGATAATAAGGTTCAAAAAACTGATTTAGCTGAAGCTGTGATAAAATATAAATGAGTAGATATAACAGATAATATCCTCAAATTAGTGCTCATAATAAAGCTTCAATGAATTTTTTAATAGTAAGATGATATTCAAAAATATTTACATAGTGATATAGATATATATATATAGATAAAAGTATATTAGTTACTTACCAATACGTACTCAGCTAATAAGGCTGCAATATTGGAAAGAGTACAAAAGACCTATAAAAGAAAGAATGCATAGATATTTCACCAGTGATTACATTTAATAATATTATAGATATACTGCAAGACTTGGCTTAATCTAATATAATAGGCTATATGTACAATTAAAAGACTCCCTAGTGAGAAGAAATTATTATTATAGCGTAAATGTAACTAAAACACCCTATTCAGTCCAATCACTCAAGTATCGGTAAATAAAAATATATAACACCTATGTGTATATAGTAGAGGAAGATTTATTGTGAGGTTTAGGTGCTTGAGAAAATTCAGAAAAGGGTACGAAGTATAGATGGTCAGAGAAATTTTATAAAGTATGATACAATTCAGAAAACTACAGACGAGTAATGGGTTTAAAATTAAACTTATTACTGAAGATTTAGATGAGTATTAACAATAAAAAAAGGCAGGGTTCTAATAAGCAGTATTAAAATACAGAATATATAGGTTTAAATCCTAAGAGTAATGATATAATATATAAAATAAATAATTAGGATTCATAAAGTACGAAATAGGTAAAAATAATACTAATTATCTTGTTAAAATGGTTAGGTCCTAAGTAAGTTTAATAGTAATATAATAATAAAATGCCATGTAAAATATTATAAGAAGAAAACATAATATTGATAGGTACAGTGTAGAATCATGGTAAGAAGAAGTATCATTTTTATTATTAACGTTGCCCTACATCTGGTCTTCAGGACCTACTACCTGAAAAATAAAATTATCGACTTTATACTACAAAATCTATTGAAACCCTATAATTCTCGAACTAGTGAAATGTAAATATACGAAAGTCATGTTAGTGAAATGATATTGGATGCACACATTGAGAATATGCCTGATTCACCTACAGCGTTTGTAATATTTAGAAGTGTTGGTAATGTTAAAAACGTGTTAAAAATTAACACAGATATGGCGATCATCAAACGCGCCGACAAAGATTATTTATTTGAAAGCTATTTAATAAACCACGGTCTCTATAAATCACTTGCCGATGTGTTCATAGACTTAAACAAACAATTTGGATCAAGTCGGATATGTAAAGATTTAGTATTTCTAGTTAATAAAGCTGTAAACGAAGACAGCGTGTTAATCACTTTAAAGTCACAAGCTAAAGTAAACTTGAAAGATAGAGGGCTATTTGTTTTCCATACTTCAGATTGGTTTCGTAAATGTAATTACTTACGTGATGACACAATATTGAGAATTAGCGATATTCCAACGTCTCTAAATGAATTAATACGTTATATTCCTACTATGGAAGAGTATATAGAGCGATATGTAGCAAAAGGTAGCACCGATGATTCAATACTTTGTATGTGATCCTTTCAAAGATGCTACAGGACCCAGGCGTAGCGTATGTTTACACCGATATTGTAGAACACCAGTATGTTGGAAACACTAAAGCACCGTTACTGAGAGTAGTACATTTTCCTAAAGATATCCGAGTTATAAGTTTTCCTAATGTGCACTATGTACCATTGAGTCATGCTGAATTTAGAGCCATACGGGTGTATATAAGAGATGTCGAAGGTAACCCTTACCCATTCACTGAAGGAACAGCAGTGTGTAAAGTACATATACGAAAGAAGGTCCAGTAGTATATAATATAAAAAAAGTCTAATTCATAAATAAGTGTCATTAATTTAAGAAACGTATTTATCATGACTATGACGATCATTTCTATTTTAACGTTACCTTCCTCAGCTTCTATGATCTACATCCTGAAAATAAATACTCCGACTTTAATACAGAAATATTGACCCCAATAAATCTTGAACGAAAATATAAGCAGGGTTAAGCGAAATAATTCTTGACGCCAATTTAGAGAATGTACCCGATCGCTTTCATGATTTACAGAAGTATTGATTTTGTAAAAAACACTTTGAAATTGCGTAACACATCCAGTTTACTTATACAAACACGTAATGGCATCAAATGTTACATTGAAAAGTTTACTATAAAACGAGGTATATATTAATACAAAGTACTCTCTTGTAATACTGATACTTTAGATATACTTATTAATATATCAAAATTCATTAGTGATAAGTTCGAATGTCATATTTAACACACCAATAAACCAAGGCGTAGTAATAGACTTAGTTGTCTTTAATAAATCATTTTATGCTATACTGAATTAAATTTATCCTCTAATATATAACGATTTAAAAATACATTCCAGATTGAACCTCAATTGTATGTTGTACGTAAGTGTGTTCGTTACTAATATCAAGATAATCCTGCAGATAGAAGCATAAGAGTAAACCATATAATCACGACTGCGAGACTAATATTATGTTATTACGTACTATATCAATTTGCATTATACATTGTAACCTTACTATTGACGATCGTACATAATGATGACGTCTTCTATGAAACAATACATTGCAAAATTCGTTACATTTTCGTGTTGATCCTGATAGTTGCTTACAAGACCCTGGCATGTTATGTTTATACAGTATATAATTATATAGACCTAATCAGTAGCTAGGAATACTATACTCCTACTGCTAAGAGTAAAATACATTTCTCTAATAAGCGTCGCTATTTTAAAAGTTATAACATTTCCTAAGTTCATTATACCCTAACCAATGAGTAAGACCATACTGAGTTCAGTTCTAGCATTTATATATAGTAGAGACTATCTTCTAGATAAGCAATCCCCTATCCATTCACAGCTTGAGCGACATCGACTATATTAATATATATATATATACGACCAAGTCATTTGTTTCAAAATTAATCAAATCCAAAGAAGAAGTTTTGTCTGTTTAATATATATATATATAAATAATGAAGATAATAGAAATGTGATTCTTCATGGATCAAGCTATGCAGTGAGGCTAGGTATGTCTAGGTGTATTTTTATGCATTCATGTTATTCGTATAGTAAGCTACTATACCACTGTTAAAATCATGACATAGGTAATTATAATACATTGTATAGTGATCATAAATAACAAAGCGGTCCATGAAACTAATGTGATAAATAAACTACTATATTCCAGTATAGATAAAAATATGAGGTGAGTAGTTATGTTCGACCTATTCGACACGCTGTTTAAAAATCGTATCGTTACGTATACTATACTACGATGTCTATAGATGAAATTGATAGATGATTAGTTAAACAAATAATAATACGGTCGTAAGTACTATATATATAACTAGAATATACGCCTATTATAATATACCTATATACTAATATAACGTTATATATATATAATATATTAGTTATATACTCCATATATATATACTAATAATATATACTATACGTATTTCTATATAATATCTATATAGCTATATCTCTACTAATATAGCTATAATATACTATATATATAAATATATCATTTAAATTATATAATATTTAATATTTATATATTATATATATATTATATATATAATATATTATATATAATATAATCATTATATACTATATATAACTATTATATTATATCATATTAATAATACTAATATATATATATATACACGTACTTATAACGGTATAAGAATAATATATAGGCTTCGATTTTCCTCGTTGCAATATAAACTCGGCAAACCTTATTCCTTATCGTATTCTCTATCGGGAAACTGGCAACCGAGAAATTTTGAAAATGTTGTAAATGATTTAAACATTGACTAAATATCGGAAAACTTCGTTGCACGGGCCTTTCTCCTAACTCAAGTTTTGAAAATAAACGATAAAAAAAAAAAAAGTGAAGCTTTCTAAATTTTTTTATTATATTTTTCTGCTGAGCGCAATTTTGTACTTCTTTCAACTCATAATATAGATATATACGTATATATATATATATATAGTTTATATATTTACTTATTTATATATAATATATCTATATATATATATATATATATAATATTAATATTATATATTATACTATATACTATATATATATTATATACATATATTATATCATATAAACTCATTAAATTATTATTTTATTATTATTATTATTATTATTATTTATATTATTATATTAATTGATTTT
>JABUQX010116065.1:42500-43660 GCA_015478945.1 Trachelipus rathkii | reverse complement strand
TAAAAGTGGCATCTTCAATTCTCAAAAAACTGTAATTTTCAACATTTTAACAATTTTAATTTTTAAAAAGTTATTTTTATTTTTTTAATTTCCACTTGGTAAAAATCTCCTGATTAATAAAATGATATTTATTTTCATTATTAGCTGTTATAGTTTTCTAGTTACATGCGTCCTCTTCAGGATGCTGACCATATATATATATATATATATATATATATATATATATATATATATATATATATATATATATATATATATAACTCTTTCTCTCACTATACTTTATTTATATATATATATATATATATATATATATATATATATATATATATATATATATATATATACTATATATATAAACGATATTTTTTTAATCCGATATATCGATATTTTTTGACCGATAGTATCGAGAGCAATTTGATATTTTTTTTATATATCGGCATCCCTACTACCTAATGGGACCTATCACCAGCAACCACTGCGTGAGTAGGGGTTGAACTCCAGCGAACCACTGCGAGTCCTGGAACTCCAATGAGTTGGGGACCAGCAACCACTGCGTGAGTAGGGGTTGAACTCCAGCGAACCACTGCGAGTCCTGAAACTCCAATGAGTTGGGGACCAGCAATCACTGCGTCTGGGGGAAGGCAGAAGGCCTGATAGCAGAAGCTATCCAATTGGACCTCTCACCAGCAACCACTGCGAGTCCTGGAACTCCAATGAGTTGGGGACCAGCAACCACTGCGTCCGGGGGAAGGCAGAAGGCCTGATAGCCGAAGCTATCTAGTGAGGGACCTACCACCAGCAACCACTGCGTGGTAGGGGTTGAACTCCAGCAACCACTGTGAAAAGGTTCGGCTGAGAGACTATTGTCAGCTCTAAAGTAGCTTAGCTACACAGTTGCCTTTCAGAAAGAGCCTAGAGATTTCTCCAGTTGCTTTCTGAAATCCTCAAATCTCGTGCCTCTGATATTCGTCAAAGAAGTTTGAACAAATAAATTACGAACTAAAATGAAATGATTCTTAAACATTATTCGTACAATCTAAAGAAATTAATTCTATTGAAATAAGTCAAAATTATTCGTACTTCCTTGAAAATAAAGGGTAACTAATTTATATTTAATAGCTAAGAAAAATGCATTTATTTACAAACTCAAAAGAAACGTT
>JABUQX010116065.1:22500-37500 GCA_015478945.1 Trachelipus rathkii | reverse complement strand
AAGCGAACGTATAGCAACTATGATGTTTGCCGATTAATAACAGATCTATTCTAAGATAGCAAACTTATATTTGACATTAAATAAATCAAATAATCCACCAACAGAATTTAACAGACATGTAACAACGACGACATTTACTGCTTTGAACATATCTGTTTAAAGTAAAATAATTCCAAAGCAGCACTTAACAGATTTTTAACAGCTTATAAATTTTCTTCATTGAACAGATCTGTTCTAAGACAGCAAACACATCCGTCACTTTAAATAAGTCATATACTCAAAAGCAGCAAATACTTATCAGACTAGTCTTGAGTGGACTGTAAAGTCTTCCCAGTCGGTGTTCTGGAGTTATGTAGTACTATTGTTTGAAGGAGAAACTGAGGAAGTTGTAAAAGAGAGTGATGACTGTAATGTAAATAGCAAATACAATGAGAAAAAAATTGGTGTCGGCATCTTCGGTAATTTTTTTTTCTAAAGTGGGTCACAGTTAATACTGGTTCATATTACAGTAAATCCTCAGAGTTAGTAAACTTTATTAAGATTTGCAGAGTAAACTTTATTCAGACTTGCAGAGTAAACTTTATTCTGACTTGCAGAGTAAACTTTATTCGGACTTGCAAAGTAAACTTTATTCAGGCTTGCAGAGTAAACTGTATTCAGACATGTAGAGTAAACTTTATTCAGACTTGCAGAGTAACTGGCATAATCCGATTGTATCATGTCTGGAATTTCACAATCAGTTAATCTTATTATTCCTCTTTCTTTTTCTATCCTAATACACTTTTCTGACTATGAAAATATTACCAAGGAGACAAGTGCTCGTATTCTGTTTCTACTCATGTTAGTGAATCTAGCTCGCACAAAAGAGTAAGCCTGTTCAAATGATAAATTTCCGAAATTAGAAAACAGTTTTTTTTAAATAGGATGATTTTATAATCATATATATACAGTTTTTGTTTGCATTTGGAAATTTTTTAATATATAAAACACTTTCCACGATTAATAACTCTTCTGCGAGGCCTTAAAATAAACAGTTTAAATCCCTTTCCCGAAAGGGAATTTTGTACCGACAAAAAATACCATTTTCAATAAACAGGTAACGATTCGAACCTGATCGGACAAACTGGTAGTTGAAAACTTTTTTTCAGGAAAGCAAACAATTAGTTATTTAACTCATTTGTTGTTTAATGAAACAGATAAGCGAACCGGCAGCTATTTATTATGACAACGCAGAGAACCGTCTATTAAAATTTTGGCAACTCAATACTGATTATTATCGTTAAGAGGATAAGATGACGGTTGCATGGTTGTCGATAGAGAGAATGAACATTAAATCAAATAAACATTAAGACGAATTGAAATGGAGTTGAATAAACATGGGGCAGAATTAGCATGAAGATGGATGATGCAAAAAAAAAGATGAAGGATAAAAAATCAATAATAATTATAGTTATAATTTATTGTTTGTTTTTTTTAATTAAAAAATTATAAACAGAATATTGTAAAAATTACAAAGAATAAATATTAATCGTAATTGCAATTAATATAAAAAGAGAATTTATAAATTTTAAGCTTTTTTTGTGTTGAAGTTTTGATTAGATTTTTTTTTTCTTTTCAGCTTCATGTCTGTTCAATATGTCCATTCTGCTTTGCCTTTTCTACTTTTTGTCTTTTCGGCTTTATGTTTGCTCAATATGACCATTCCTATTTATGTCTTTTCTACTTTATGTCTTTTTGACTTCATGTATGTACAATATGTCCATTCTGCTTTATGTCTTTTCTACTTTATGTCCTTTCGTCTTCATGTCTCTTCAATATACCCATTCTGCCTTAAGTTCTTTCGAACTCGTGTCCATTCGGCTTCATGTCAAATAAATTATAAGTTGTTTCGTTTTCATGTCTGCCTGACTATCTACATTCTGCTTCATGTCTGTTCAATCATATTTATATGCTATCTATTTTTATTATATATCTTTTTTTTAATAATATTCATTTATCTTGACTTTTTTTATAAAAAATTACTCATATCAGTGAAATGTAGAGATGTGTTATATACTTTGTCAACAATTACTTTACAACGCAAATCTAAACTAATATTTTAAATTACTGAAAGAAAATATATAAAATTATTTTTTTTATTATATCACAATTAAACAATGAATCTATTTTTAATTATACCGATAAAAGATCTTTTAATTAAATTAAAGAAATTATAATTATCACCGATTTGGGTAATAGGTAATAAATATTATTAACTTAAATTAAAATAACTATTGTCATTTAGCGTTTTATATCCCCATTGATATTTGTTAAATTAATAAAAAGAGTAAGTTGTTCCTTGGTACTTCTTTAATATATCAAACATAATATCAATAATCAGTATGTGAAATGATAATTGTCCAAGTCATATAGAATTATCTACAAATCTTAAAATCTTTCGTACGAGCTTTATTTGAAATGTCAATCGTTACATCCACCTCTATAATAAAGGTGCTGTATAATTTAATTTTAAGTATATATTTCTCATTAAAATTGGCTAGTATAATCTTTATTATTTATAATGTATGTACAACCGGTTAATAATATATATCAAGAGTATGAATTTAATATATATATATATATATATAATTAAATTTATTAAGATATATATATATATATAATTATATATATAATTATCATAATATACTATTATACAATAATATTAAATTAAGGCATAGGGGGGCCAGGGGGGCCATAGTATATAATAGATATTTATATATAGGAGGGGCCAGGGGTGAGGCCACTATACCTCATAACCTACAAATTCATTATAGCTATAAAGTACATCCTATTCTGTACCCTAAAAGAGTACTCCTACATAGTCACTTAAAGGTAGTTTAATTTAAAGTGTGCGTGTGTGTCTGGGTTGTAGTCCGGTGTGTTGTATTTGTACCAGTATGTGTATGTGTGCATAAGCTTGTAGACATGTTGAATATATGATGACAAAGATACCATTCAAATTTTTTGGATTGAAGTTGAACTGAATATAAGGACAAGTATATCTAAAATAACGTAATCATCAGTTATTTAATATTCGAATGCCAAACAACATATCCAATACTATCTTTAATATATGTTTAATTTATGTTATTTGGTTTTCCATTTTGGGCTTTGAAGTCACTAGTCCTGCGTATGCATTTATTCGTATTCGAGAAAATCCGAGAGTACCACCACGCAGACAGTAAGTTACGTACCTGCGCCTGTGAGCCGTTGAGACGAGACATTATCAAGTGTGTGAGCATTATTAAGAAATTTGGGGTGACGCGGCTTGATAAAGCTGATATATATCAAGTATCACATAAAAGATCCTACATATATATTAAATTATTATATTCTATTTAATATAGTAAATATAATATAATATTGGGAAAACTTTATTCAATAAGTTATATATAGCGAGTAGAACAAATCATAATAATATACTATTAAGCAAAACGTAACATTTGATTTAAAACTTGGGGGGATTATTTACGAGGAGTAATTAATGTTAAAATAACATACATATAAATTATGTTATATGTTCTAAATTTTATTATGAATCGCGAGTAAATAATTTATTTTAATTTTTTAATTTTTTAAGAAGATATGTATTTGATGCGAATTTTGTAAGCTTATTTTACTGCTTGTATTTAATATTATTTAATTTATTATAGTTTATTTATTTAAGAAGTTAGATATATTTTTTTCTAAGACATTGTAAGACCACTTATAACGATGAAGCTGCAATTTCACTTTGTATCCAAAACACTCATTTTGATTAACTAAATAATTGCTATCACTTAATCCCATAATTGCGCTCTTGATACTGAGTTAGAGTCTTGTGCAGTTCATTTACAAGTGTTTGAATTTAGTCAGAAGATTGGATAGTTACATTGCACCACATAATAAATGGTAAATATTCCACATTGTCGCCCATGGGAGACCACATAAATATGATAATTATTTATATATACTATATATAAATACTGATATATATACATAGTATTTAATACTATTTATTTAGTATTTATATAATAATAAGCATAATAATATAATATAATAAATATATCATTACAATGAATGTAATAAATGTAGCATTTACATGAATATAATAAATTATCTTACATAATATAATTAAATGTAGCAATTAAGTATAAATTATATTAAATGTATATACTGTAAATTAATAAATGTCAATATATATTAATATATATATATTTATATTATATTATATATAATATATAATAGTATATATTAAATAATATATATATTATATATAATTATATTAATTAATTAATATATATAATATATTATAATATATTAAATATAATATATTTATTAATATTATATAATTAATATTAAAATATATATGCGGTCTTGGATCTATAATTTAAAACACTAGATAAGGATTATGTTTTCACTTATAATACTAATAATATTATATATAGTAATATATAATATATATATAAAATTATATATAATAATATATATAATATAATATATATATAATAATATATATATTATATATATGTATAAATATATATATATACTATATATATATAATATATATAATAATATATATCGTATATATAATATAAATATATATATAATATATTAATATATATATATTAACATATATATATAGTATAGTATATATATATTATATATATATATATATATAATAACTAATAATATAGTATATATAATATATATAAGTATATATTATATATATAGATATGAATATATATATATTTATAGGAGTATTAAATTAATTAATAATATTATTGGTTATATGATGTTTAATAGTATAATATATAGATAATATTATACTAAACACTATATAACAAAATATACATAGTATTAAATAATTATAATATAGTAATATATAATAAGTATACTTATTTTTAAAGGTATGATGTGTGTGTGTGTGTGTGTGTGTGTTTGTGTGTGTTCTAATTAATTATTAAATATAAATCAAGTATTTAAAGTCTATTAGGTAAATAGTAAAATATATTATATTATAATAATATCATGGATTTATCGAAATCAGTGGCAAATCTGTTACTGTTTAACTATTCGTACATTTAGCACACTTAATGTATATTGTAATACATAGGGCTATTTATATATGTATACTAAGAGATATATAAAAAAAAAATGTTCGTTTGCAAGCACTTGAATGCATATGTATCTTTAAATTTTTACATAAATAACAAATGTTATAATATATAATTATTTAGTATAAAATTCTGAAATATTTAATATACATAATCAAAAAACATTAGTTTATTGAGATTTTAGGATAGGATACCAGAGTTTAGAAATTAATTTTCCACTTGTTGGTAATATCGTATCCAATCTATACAATTATTATTTATCTTGAGTATTGAAGGAGTTATAGAATAGTTTGCTAAAAGTAAATGGATAATTCTTGCCTATTTATTGAGGAGAGTCAATTGTAGAGAAAAGAATATTGAGGATTTACTAATATATAATATATGTGAACTGGTATATATATATTAAATACTAATTTGTACTTTTTTAATATTATTATAACTTCACAAGTGATAAGGTAATTAATATATCTTTAAATCGCTAAATTAATAATTCCAATTAAAATTTGCATTAATTTATATCCTATTATTTCTAAAAAATTTATACCATTGTAGTGAAAAAATAATTATTAATATTATGCAATATATTGACAAGCTCCAATATTGTATTACATTTAAATAATTTCTTTAATAAGATCAAATAATAAACCTGTTAGGCAATAACTCTGAGTTTCTCGTAAAATAGCCTCAATTTATAAACTGCATTATAGGAATATATATCAATAAGTTCTTTATTTTAAAAAATTATTGGTATATTTTACATTTTTCTCCTTTTTTAGTAAAAAATATTGGTAATTTCCCTCTTTTCCTCTTTTAAATGAAAGGAGAATATATATTTTTCATTTTCGGTTTCATTTCATTTGATTATATAATATATATAATATATTATATATATATATATTATATATAAAATATATATATTATTTTATTATTAATATATATATATAAATACTATATATATAAATATATAATATATAATAATATATAATAATTAATATATTATAATATATATTAATAATATAATATATATTTAAACATGGTTATATATAATAATATAATAATAATTAATATAAATATATAATATTATATCTATATATAATATATATATATTATATATTTAATAATATATATATATATTATATATAATATATATATATAATATAAATACTATATATAATATATATATTATATAATATACTATCGATAGTATATATTATAATACATATATATATATAATATATACCTATATAATATCATAATAACTATATATTAAATTTAATAGAATAATCAATAGAGCCGAGTGGCTGGAAGGTAATCAAATATATTATGATACCCGAGTATACTATTCGGAAACAAAAAAATTTTACAATAGAATTTCTGGTTGATAACTGTTAATAAATAAATAAAATACATATAAAATATAATTTTATTGAATGTTTGGAAATAATTTAAAATACAAAAAGTATAAAAGAATTATAAGCGAAGCAAATCCACATCTGAAAATAAAGAAATCAGATACAACAAAAAAATTAAGACCTAATTTAGCTGGAGAGTTTTTGTTCTACAGAAGTAAAATTATATTTAATAAAAAATAGTAAGGATATCAAAGCAGATATCATCCACACAGTAGATGATTTACTGATCTCACAATCTACAAGGAGGGCGATAATGGGAACTTATGCGGTTGCGAGCGAGAGACATTCATATGGCTAAAAAGTAGATGGAGGAAGCTCATACTCTTGGGAACACAGATTTAGGCCAGAATTGCAATTACCGTATATCTAAACACAATCACATATGCGAGGATAATACTAGTGTTATTAGGATGGAATAGACAGAATCCATAGATGTTTTTAAGTTATTTTAGAGAGCCCTAGTGAATTTAATAATATTACAATTTTTCATTAATGATGGCAAAAGTGATGGGCTGATTGTGATGGTATAGGATAAATTATAGATTAATTAAAATGATTCATTAAAATAAATCATCACCCTATCCTTGAATAGGGCTTCTGCCCGTGAGCGGGTGGTGACAACTGTAAGACTATCTAGTAAAAAAAAAATTTATATAATTAATATTACATTATATAATAATTAATAAATTATGATATATATATATTAATTATATATATATATTTTATAGTATAATATAGCTTACATATATTAGAGATATATATCACTCATATATAATCACAATTAAAATAAGATATATAATATATTAAATATATATCATATATATATTAATATATATTAATATATAGTATAGTAAAATGTATTATAGATAGTATATCATAGTGAGTATTATAATATTTTAAGTTAGTATATATAGGATATATATTTATATATATAATATAATTATATATTATAAATATATAATAATAAATATAATATAAGTATATAAGTATAATATATTTAAATATAAATATATTATAAATATAAAAATATTATATACTAAATAATAATATATTATAAAATATATAATATATAATAATAATATAAAATATATTATATATAAATATTATATAAATATAATATTATAATTTAGATATGTAATTATAATGTTAATATATATTAATATATTAATAAAATATATTAAAATATATAATATATAATAAATTATATTAATTTAAATATTTATATTATAATTATATTAATATATAATAATAAATATAACCTATTATATAATCATAGGTAGGTGATCCAAAACCTCTGGGCCGATCACAATTAATACCCTCGGTAGAGGTACGGGAGTAGAGCAACAACGATACAGGACCAATTTATTTTTTAAATTATAATGATAATAACTATGTTGTATATCTAAATGACACTTTCGAGTTATTTTATCCTAAAGGTATCGAGAGAGATGATGTAAAGTAACCCTGTATGAATGTATTTGACGCCCGATCTGATTTACTTTCAGTAAAACAGGTTATGAGATTATTGTATGGATATTCCTATAATGTTATGTAGTGGCGTAGTCACGTTAATAATCTGTTAGAACTTACCATAAGGTTGATAGAGGTAAACAAAATATAAGTAAGTATATTTTTTATTAAAATCACAACCGTATGTGTTTGAAACGACTGAAGTGATATTAATGTATAAGACAAATCACAATGGTAATAGCTATTTATTTATAGAAAAATCATTTATTATATTGGGAATAATTACAAGAGAAAGGTGTTCAAAGTGTCCTGCCCTGTTAACCTATGATATCCATTCCGTACATATCCGTGTACTATAGCCCTGTCGGATACTCACCGAACATTGCACCCTCATCATTAGTAGTACTGTATATTGCATAACGCAGTGAAATCGAGCTGGAATATATCAGTATATCCTCTCTGGTTATGATAGAGGGTTAATATGTAAACAACACTCTTCATATCCTTACCCAAAATGAAATATAACAACTAGGGGGCGTGGAAGGATTCTGGATGAGCCGTAATTCTAGCAGGACCCTGAGCACAAGGTCCCTCTCCCTTCCACCATTTATGAATGAAGAACTCTGTTCAAGAATGCGCCCCGTACTTAGGTGGTACTGAAAGTGCGCTGGAGCGCCATCAATTGGAACCCAATGTCTGCTGCGGGTCCAAGGGTCAGTCGTCCATGAGCTGCCGTGAAGCGTGTTATGCGAGTAATTATAGTTGCCAGGTAACGCGAGGTTCGCTATCAATAACGGTGATGGAATGAATATGACAGGTATATTACCCAGCATAAAGAATAATTCACCAAACGATTCTACCTATACCATGTGTTATTACGTATAATTTCGCCTAGGCGTGTAAACTCTGATGAACATTGCGTGCAGGAATTGGTCCTCGTCCCCTATATGATTAGTGGCCTGTTTCTGTCACTTGAGTTATTGAATAGTACCATTTCTAACGTGTGAAGTACACGCCAATCGGTAAATCACAGACATGTGCAAAGTGAAAAGGCAGGATTAATTACGATGCTCCGTGTCACCAGAAACATCGGGAATAATTCGCACTCGAGGGGTGAGAGGTCGACTGGCCAAGTCTCACTGTAATACTTTTCTGTAAGAGATGGATATATGCACAGGGAGGATTTGCTGCTCACGTTGTAAAATGACACTGTCTCTGTAGAGTGCTACGCAATAGTATGCGGTGTGATATCTTTTGCGTAGATTCAAGTAATAACCGCAGTAGGGGAGCTTAATAAACACATGATGGGCGCGTGGGAATAGTCCGACGGGTCGTTGGCGACTGCTCTCAAGCAAACCTCATTCTTAAACGCAAGGAAGTCCTACGTATTACCCGGTCTTTAGTCTTTCCATATCTCATTAAATCGAAACAAGCCACACAGAGAGCACAGGTCCCCCACAATATCTCGAAAGGCGTGATGAGACATGCGACGCCAAATACATTAGAGTATGTGGCCTAGCAGTGGATGTTTATCGCATGTAGGTAAAAACAGCGATTCCGAAAGTACACTAGAGTGGTGGTTTGCATCGTACTTCTATGTTCGAGGTTACCTAATATGTTAAGGCGCGTCTTCGACGTGCAGGAGGATATGCTATCTGGACCACGCATCACGGTTAAACCACATTATTCGATAAGATCAGGTTAATTTACGAGTATAAATAATTGTCTATGTGTTTGAAAATGTAATTTGTCGCACAGAGTACGTAAATTCTCATAGAGCTCTATAAACTGTTTATGGGAACGAAAAAGCAAATATCAAAAATAGCGAAATTCTGAATATTGGGGCGCTGTTGTCAGAGCGTCCTTTTGAGGGTAATTCGTGTAAGGCATCCCTTTAAAAAGGTTTGTGTTCACGAACGAAGATTTAAGTCGTACACCATGTTACGCACGCACGAAACACATTAAAAATATTTGGAGTAACTCTAAATCGTTGGGAAACTACATGTATGAAACTGCGATCACACTACAACAAATAACTCTGATGGCACGACAATCAATCTGGTAAATTCTCCGTTCATATCTAAGAAGCGATATGCTGAGATAAATTATCACTTAATCTTAGTGATGAATAATTATTCACTAAAAATTGGCACCGATATAAGTTCTGATAGTGAACTTCTTGAGAGTTTTTTTTCAGATGCACATACATTGTAAACGAACCGTTTCACTTTGTGACGCGAGACATAATGGTCTCTTATTGGAACATTTCGAACATGCTACCCTTGTAATTTAATTATATCGTTAACTCTTATTTATTGCGAGAGCAGAATTAATTAGTTCAGTATGCTTAATTAATAGAATTTAGAAATTATATCAAGAAACAAATGTAAATATTAAATATTAAAAATGAAATATGAAATAAAAATAATAATATAAAAGAATATAAAGTGATTAAAATGTTTCTAATCATAATATTATATATTATATATATATATATATATATAATAATATATAACTATATATAATATATATTATATATTATAGTATATTATATAATATTATATATATATAATTATATATATAATATATATATTTTATATATATAATTCATAATTAATAATATAATCGAATCATAAGGTAATATATTATATAATATAATTATATATATTAATATATATTATATAATATAAAATAATATAATCTAATAATATAATATTAAATTTAATTATGTTAATATAATATATATATATATATATATAATATTATTAATTATTTAATATATATTATCAATATATATATATATTAATATATTAAATATATAATATATTAATTAATAATATGTAATATATTATAATTAATTATATTATAGTAAATTAATATATATATATTTTTATATATATAATATATATTTATATATATATATTAATATATATATTTTATATATTTAATATATATATATATATAATATGATATATATAAATAAGATTTATATTATATATAATTATATATATATATATATATTATATTAATACATATATATATATTAGTATTAATATATAATATATAGAGAGTAAAATGTATATATATATATTTTATATAATAATATAAATTATTGTATATATATTATTAAATATTAATAATATATTATTATAATATTTATATAATATAAATATATATATATACTTATATATATATATATAATAATAATTAATATAATATAAAATTATTATAATATATATATATATAATAAGATAGTATAAATATTATATAATATATATATAATATATATATAATTAATAATATCTATAATATATTAATAATATTATAAAGTATAATATATGATATATAATAAGATATATATATATATATACGAGTATATTATATATACATAATATATATATTATATAATATTTGTATTATAACTATAAAAATATATATATGAATAATATATATATTAAATATAGTTATTAAATAATTAAATTTATATATATATATATAATATATATATATATATATAATATATTATATTATTATTAATAGTAATATATATAATAATAATATAATCATATATAAATTATATGAATTAATCTATATATATATAATACGGAATTAAGCCAAAGTCGAACCTATATTCATTACCCCATTATACCTTATCCTCAAATGTACCAACTACAATCCCATTGTTACTACTCAATATGATTTCCTTCACCTATTTTACGTCCCTTGTCTAACATACTAACTACATACTACCCTAATGAGTTCATTCCTTCACAATCTTAATAGTACTTTTATTCTACACAGCCCTAACAACAACTATCTAGTAAGGTTAATCCATTAATAGATACACAATTGAGTATCTTATATCTATATAATACTCTTATCCAAAAATAGTTTTTTAGATCATAGGCGATAGAGATGGCTCGGAGAAGAGGATCACGGTCATATTTAATATATCAAGAGAGAAGTATATAGCTATACTTGTAAGGTAGCACATATAATACATGATCATATTATAGTTATAAGATCGGCCAGCCTCACTAAAGAGCAGCTAGGCTATATATATATATATACCGAGAAGTACCTCCTGCGTCGGCGGTAGTGCTCATCGCACATGATGTATGTACATTCGGTATCGTAACCTAAGAATATATAGTTATATAATTATTATTATTATTATATATTATTATTATTAATTATTATATATTATTATTTGGATTGATTCATTATTATTATTTTTACTTTATTATGTCATTATTAATATATATTATAAATGTATATATATTATAATAATATGTAGCCTAAAAAGATTTAGTTAATTGCATAAGAATTGTAATAAATATATTATTTATCTTAAATATTATATATATACTATTATATATATATATATCATAATATATATATATAGTATACTGTACTATATATATATAACTACAATTTATATATATATATATATATAATAAATATATTATAATATATATTTATACTATATAATAATAATACTATACTATATATATATATATTATTATCTATATATATATATATATATAGTAATATATATATACTATAATATATATATTATATAAATATATAATATAATATATAACATAATATTAATACTATGTAATGCGTGCGTGTGTTTTATGTGTGCGACCACACATAATGCTCGTGGATATGGTGTGTTTGTTTATTCAAATTTTGAAAAAAGTTAATAATAATATAATGTAAAGAATAAAAACAATCTTTCACTTAATAATATGTAGCATTTAATTTTAACTTATAATTTCCTCTTTATGTTTTCTATGTAAAAATTGGAAAAGAGTAACTCTAAAAGTTGCGCGAGCGTGTAGAGGGATGCACGATACGTATAATTACCCAAAAATCTTCTATCAACTGTTATTTCTTTAATTTGCAAAATGTTAATTTAGAGATAAGCTTTTTTTCCAAAAGTTTCCTTGTAAAATACTGTAAAAAGATTTTTATTTCTTTCGCAAAACAGCGTACGGAGCATCCAAACTGTAATACCTTTATGTTGGATCTTTTTTATAAAATTTCTTTTAGAAAAATTTTCGAAAATGGAGAAAGAATTGAAAGTATTTTTCGAGTTTTAGAAAAAGCATTGGAAGTGTCTGATGGCGCAATTTCCTGCAACCAGGGTTCAAACTCATCATTTTTTCTTATATGTACCCTACTATTCAATGCCTTTGTTTTTAATATTAGTGGGTCTTATGCTTTGGTTTTAGGAAGAAATTTAATATCAATAAGTACTAGGCATGTAAATTAATTGTTTAAAATGAACATAAAGTATATATGTAAAATAAAAAAAGAAGAATAATATATTATATTACTATATATATACTATACTATAATATATAAAGTATATATATATAATATTCTATATAGTATTATATATATGATATATAGTATATATATATATTATATATATAATATATATATATATATTTCTTTACCTATATGCGAATAATTTTTTATAGTATAATCAGTATATATTAATATTTATATATATATATAGTATTATATATTACTATTATATATATAGTATAAAGATAATCTATAATAAACATATAAATATATATATATATATATATATATATATATTTAGTAACTTCGAATGTAACTAATATATATATTTTAATGTAAAAATATATATATATATATATATATAATATATATAATAGTATTATATTATATATATACGTAAGTAGACTAATATAGTATATAGGTAGAAATATATATATAAAATAGTAGTAATATAAAAAGTACTGACAAAATCCAGATTATCTTAGCAGTTCTACATCATTTTTAAACTTTAATGCAAATTCTAAAATCGATCTATCTCAATATGATTAACCCTTATATATTGATATGTTTTAACTGTTTGTTTATAGAGAGTAATGAAATATATATACGTTCGGCTTTAGCATAATAATTGTATGAGTTTGTTTTCAAAGTGGTAAGAGACAACAGTGTGTTAATTTGTCTTACAGCACTAAATATTTTGAGATAGAGTTAGGATTTCTTTGATGCCTAAATATTTGAGATGAATATTGTATGATTTGGTCTGGTCTCAATGCTTGTGAGTTTTGTTATTATTTAATTATATTCTATTATGCTTTTATATATTAATTACAATTGAAATTTTTAAACGAAGAGTGTGTGTTATCCTAAACTTCCTCAACTTATTTAAACTAATTTATTGAGAATAATTATTTTTATATAATCAAAGTGATTAACTCCAATATAAAGAAATTATTTAATAAAAATTTATCATTGGTACCCGCTATTCTCGTGGGAATGTTAGCATATTGAGTTATTCATTGAATGTGAAAAATATTTTTGAACCTTGGTTATTAGTGGTTGTTCTTTTGATTCTTTAAAAACAATCAAAGTCAGTTATAAGAATAGAAAGTTTTATATAATTCACTTTTCGATTAAATGATTAAATATAAAATTTATATTTAAGTAAGAAATATTATTATAATGACGAGCGTTTAATTTTAAGTAAATTTTTCTTGAACGAAAGAAGCTCTTAAATTAATTTATGAGAGTTTGACCAGAGTAATTACTATATATATAATATATATATAAATTTTATTATAAGTATATATAGATATATTATATATTATAGTATATTATATATAATATTATTAATAATAATTTTATAATATATATTTATATATATATATTATATATAATTTTTATGAAATTTTTAATATTATCATTGGTGGTGGTGGTTGTGTGTGTGGGGTTATATGTGTGTGTGTGTGTTTTGTGCATCAATGCGGCATATGTGTGTGGAATGTTTTTGTGGCCATTCAATCTGCTTGAACGAAGTTTATGTATTAATTTAGTATCTCATTTATCGAATGCGAAACACGAACATGCTAATTTTACTTAGTCCCCTGCATTATCCTGCGTGTAAAATCGAAAGTCTGTAGTATGTATGTAAATGGTACTGTGCGTTT
>JABUQX010116065.1:0-12500 GCA_015478945.1 Trachelipus rathkii | reverse complement strand
TATATATATATCATATATTATATATATAATATATCATTATATATATATTAAATATTCATATATATACTGTATATATAATATATACTTGAAACCAGTTTTACTCTTCGCAATAATAGTAAGGGTAATTGGCACTCTGGAAAAAGCGAAAAACGATGTAACAGTTTAAATTTTCTCTCTTTATTAACATGATACAATTCAAAATCTCAAGCAATAAATAACTAATTCCTAATGAGGTGAACACTACACAGTTCTTTATTTTGCAAAAACACCTAACAAAGTTATTTTCTTTGAAAATTGTCTGTTTATACATAAACAATTCACCATGAAATAGTTTGTATTCACTTCAATGCTGTAAGATTACGTAACCTTAAAATTAAGCTAAATCTACAACTATAAATATCATAATTCGGGTATCCTAGCCACTATCACGTGTTTAGTCAATTTAACGCTTATTTTTAGTACACAACACATTAAGTATAATTTTAAAAGTCAATAATCAGTAAACTCTAAAATACAAATCCTATTTCGTAGTTTATCCCGAAGACACGAGTAAAATGGTTCCAGTATTTAGCATCGACAATCTGAGCAAGGACGTATACATCTTCTAATAATTTAAGCCAGACACAAGGCAAGAACAACAATTTAAGCCATACACAAGGCAAGAACTATCAATATGGACGATCGCAATTCCCCAAGCTATATCAGTCTCCTTTCCTCCTCGGTTCAATACCAAAATGCAAGTACCCAAGATCAATCCCGACTTCCTTTTTGTCGGGTTTATACTTTTATGACTCGCAGACACTCCTCAATTTCTTGCTATCCCCAAGCCAAGCCGATGTTTCCGAACAAGATTTTCTTCCATGCACTTTTTCTTCCGACCTCTGGCGTTCAGTTTCTTCCGTCTGCGAGTATCCTTTCACTCACCTGATTTTCTCACGTCATCTCTCTTTATAAATTTTAGTTGGTTTCACCCCATTATATATCTCCTCCCCCAAGTTTGGTACTCCAAACTTAAAGAGAAAGACACAAACAAAAAACAAAAAACAAAGAAAAACAATAAAAAAAAAAAAAAAATTTCTTACCAAATCTATTCTGCATACCTTTCTGTCAACCACAATAACCATAATGCAAGAGTTCGTCCGCACTCTACGGTAGCCACCAATGAAGCAGTTTACTCTTAGCAATAATATAAGGGTAATTGGCAACTCTGGAAAAGCGAAACGATGTAACAGTTTAAATTTTCTCTCTTTATTAACATGATACAATTCAAAATCTCAAGCAATAAATAACTAATTCCTAATGAGGTGAACACTACACAGTTCTTTATTTTGCAAAAACACCTAACAAAGTTATTTTCTTTGAAAATTGTCTGTTTATACATAAACAATTCACCATGAAATAGTTTGTATTCACTTCAATGCTATAAGATTACGTAACCTTAAAATTAAGCTAAATCTACAACTATAAATATCATAATTCGGGTATCCTAGTCACTATCACGTGTTTAGTCAATTTAACGCTTATTTTTAGTACACAACACATTAAGTATAATTTTAAAAGTCAATAATCAGTAAACTCTAAAATACAAATCCTATTTCGTAGTTCATCCCGAAGACACGAGTAAAATGGTTCCAGTATTTAGCATCGACAATCTGAGCAAGGACGTATACATCTTCCAATAATTTAAGCCAGACACAAGGCAAGAACAACAATTTAAGCCATACACAAGGCAAGAACTATCAATATGGACGATCGCAATTCCCCAAGCTATATCAGTCTCCTTTCCTCCTCGGTTCAATACTAAAATGCATGTACCCAAGATCAATCCCGACTTCCTTTTTGTCGGGTTTATACTTTTATGACTCGCAGACACTCCTCAATTTCTTGCTATCCCCAAGCCAAGCCGATGTTTCCGAACAAGATTTTCTTCCATGCACTTTTTCTTCCGACCTCTGGCGTTCAGTTTCTTCCGTCTGCGAGTATCCTTTCACTCACCTGATTTTCTCACGTCATCTCTCTTTATAAATTTTAGTTGGTTCACCCCATTATAGTAGATTATTGGTTTAATCCTTATATATAATTTGATTAGATGTAATTAAATATATAATATATATATATATATATATATATACTATATATATAGTATAATATATATATATATATATATATATATATAATATATATATAATATATTATATTATAAATATATATTATATACTATATATGATATATATATATATATATAATATATATACTATATATATTATATATATTATATATAATAATATATATTTATATATTATAGTATATATATATATAATCATATATATATATATATATATAAATATATATATATATATATATATATAATATGATGCAGCTAGAACTTTTTTTATTATATAATATATAAATATATATACCATATATAAATAGTAATAAGTACGAGATAGAGAGTGCAACATTGCAAATGTTGCATAGCAACATTTGCAATGTTGCACGAAATCCAGCGAGCGAAGCTCGCGTACATATGATTGTATTTTTGAATGTAAGTAATTTTTATGTACGTATATGAGTATATATTATTATTATTATTATTATTATTATTATTATTTATCCTACCCCCCTTTTTTTCTACCCCACCCCCTTTTTTTATATTTACTTATGTGCGTGCGCACCGTAGGTGCGCACATTCGAGTGTATGTTGATGACGCAGTCATCAACATACCCCGAGAGTTTCATTACACACAGACACATTCACATACACACACACACCACACACCCACACAGCGTTTTAATCAAATCTACTTTTACCCCTACCTCTTAGCTGTTTACCCTACCCCCTATGTTTGTTGCCATGACTACATCATCATCTACTCTCTCTCGCCCCGCACGCACACACACACACACACTTGTTTTCCGCGCGCGCCCGTTTTTCTCCCCGCCTCCGACTTGGTCCCGCCGCCTTCGCGCACCGTGTCCCGCTTTCCCGCCTCCGCCTCTGCCTTTGCCGCCACCCCCGGTTTGGTATACTCGTTTCGTCTTTCGTTCGCATTGTCATTGAGGAGATGGGGTTTTTACTCCTCCTTACTCCCCCCTCTCTCTTAGTTCCCCCCACCTTGTGATATATATAAAATTGGACAGGATAGGAACTCGAATCCTGTCCTTTCGGCTGCTCCATCACGGTGGTCGCCACCAGGTAAGTATCGGACTTAACTGACCGTGCCAAGCGGCCTTTCAGACCTTCTTTCAAATCATCTTTATATAGAAATGGAGTTCAAAATGTGTATTAAAATATGAAATAAATGAATAAAAATTTTCATTCCCATACGTGCTTTGAGAGTTTCAAGGTGGATTAGTCTAATGAGGTTTGCGGTTAAAAGGGGCTTAAATCGCAAGAAGAAAAAAAAAAAAAAAAAATAAAAAAAAAACAAAAAATAAAAAAAAAAAAAAAAAAAAAAAAAAAAAAAAGTTTTTAAAGAGAAAAATAAAAATTATAGTAAGCACCTTTTTTCGCTCCTTCTGAAAAAAAAAATTAAGCCTTTGCATATGAAAGAAAGATAATAAATTTACAAATTTAAAACTCGACTGAAATTAATAATCTATAGTATAGTTATATATATATACTATATATATATTATTATATATAATATATATATTAATATAGTAATATAAGTATATATATAATTGATTATATATAATAATAGTATATATATATATATATATATATATAATATTATATATATATTATATATATATATATATAGTATATATATAAATATATTATTATATTATTATTATTATTATATATTATATATTATTATTATTATTATTACTTATTATTATTATTAATATTATTATTATCATGTTTAAAACACAACAAGGCGTACGAAAAGGTTTTAACTCTGTTCCTTCTCCTTCTTCATTTTCCATTCTGCTTCTTTCATCCAAAAACCACAATCAGCAAACAGCAGCAGTCACTAAAAGTCATTCTTGCAACAACAACAGAATTGCCAACAACAACAACAACAACAACAACAACAACAACAACAACAACAACAACAACAACAACAAACATTAACAACAAACAACAGCAATTCACAACCATGGACAGCAAGCAAAACAGAACAAACATCGAAAGCTACTATCACCCCAAAAAAAAAAAGGCTATAAAAGTGTTCAGCTAGAGTCACATAGGCATTAATGCATCGATGCATCGATGCATCGATGCATCGATCCATCGATGCATACTGCAATATTGCAACACACACACACCACACCACACACACACACACCAACACACCACACACACACACCACACACCACACCACACACTTATTATTACTGTTATTATCATTATTATTATTATTATTAGATTAATTAATTATTATTATATTATTAATTAATAGTACTGTCATCATTATGAGATCTATTATAAGTTGAAAACGCACGTCGTAATAGAAATCAAATTATTATTATTATTACTTCTACAGCAGATCGTAAAAACATACATTCAGCCTTACTTGCGATTGGATGATGTAAACCCTATCTCAATTCACCCTCCACTGTGGTTGGTCGAGAATTATAAATGGACCCTTGTGATTGGTGGACGTCAGCCTTATCTCTATTTTCCCTACATTTGGTTTTTTGCGAGAATTATATTACGATCCCTTGTGAGTTCTAAATCTCGTTACAAAAACTTATAGTCGGTCTAGCTGTCGGCAGCTTGTGAACGAAGTTTCTCTCTACCTTCTGATCTTTAAAGTGTCGGTTCCCTAGACAAGAACCACTGATATATTTGATTTCGTCTTCGAACAAGGTTTATACTACTTCTGTATCGAAGACATCATTCAGTGGAAGTTTTAATCGATACCTGCCGTTGTGGTGGAGTTGCTTATACTCTATTAATAAAGAAACCGAAGTGACAGAATTCTTCACGTGTGATAGCTTACATCTTCATACTATTACGAATCCAACACGGTGTCGTGCTTTTACATTGTAGTCCGTATAGATTTACTGTGTATATGTAAACACAGTCGATACCTGGCTGGCTTTACGACTACTATTAACCCGTAGAGTGGCATTAAACTAACTCCCGAAAACAGTTAATCAGCAGGTACAACGAGTAGCATAAAGAAATAGACAGCATACAGTCTAACTTCTATCTCTAACATGCGAACACTATCTGCGTGGAAGTATACACTTTGATGGAAAGGATAGGGGTTTAGAAGCATATAACGTTCTCACCAGGTATGATTCTTCATCTCAGGAATACAGCGCTGAAGTGTATGCAGAGGTAGCGTGAGGGTGATTAAGGCGATATGAGAGAGTGCAGTGTGTTCATCTAACTATTGAGCAGTCGTTCATTATATGCTTAACGAGGAATACTTACGCATTTCAAGAAATGATGGTTGATGATTCTGATACTGTTATTAAACGATTCCTAAGACACTATCGATGTGCAGAAATTCATACGTCTTCTTAGAAAAAACGACCCTGGCTGAATAGCATCTGATGCTTCCGCATCCAGAGGCCAAAACATTACTATGATATCTGAGAGGAGCCTTTTTACTATGTCTTTCGGATGCGCCATCGTGAGACACATAGCACATGATGAGACAACGACATATACAGGACTGGCAACATTTGTTAAAGATTTACAGAGTATATAATCTTGAGTCTTCGTGAAGTTTCTGTGAATGTCTATATCAGTGTTATATACCCTTATAAATATTTTTAATATTATTGTAAATGTAATTAATGTTAAAATATTTAATATACCAGTGAGTATATTTAATGTTAAAATATGTAGGTCGGCGATTATTAAAGTTCTAGGTATGTAGTAAAGGTTTTAACTGAAGTTGGTGCTTTAACATCGTCGAGTAAACGTTCGTGCGTGTATATGTATAGTATAGTATATTATAGTATATAGTATACTTATATTAATATATATATATATATTATATTAATATTATTATATAAGTATATAATAGCGGTCATATAATATATATTTTGTATACGTATATATAATATATATATATATATATATATGCTCTCACCATAGCTTCGAAAGTTGCATTGTACATCGAGCACGCTACGAGCATGGATGTGGGTAAATTCATGTTCTTCAGCCCTGCTACATGCATGGTGGCGGGTCCCACAGGCTGCGGGAAAACCTTTCTGCTGTTAAACATATTAAAGGATGGTGGAATTTTTGAGCATACACCTGTGAAAATAATCTGGTGCTATAGTGTATTCCAGGAGAAGTTTAATGAATATAATAATATAGTAGAATTCCATGAAGGTGTATACGATATTAAATCATTGGAAAATGTACAAGGTCATAAAGTTATAGTTCTGGACGACATTTGCTGCACAAGTTAAACGCAAGATATTTAGCTGGAGACGTACGGTGCGTTATTCCCGATCATTTAAAATATATCTGTATTTTCATTACACAGAACATTTCATCAAAGCAGCACCATGAGGACTGTTTCTTTAAACACTCAGTATCTGATCCTGTTTGGTCAAAGAAGAGATATGAGTCAGGTCAATGTTCTAGGGTCACAGATGTTCCCGTCAGCAAGAAAAGAGTTCTTGAAAGTATATAAAGAAGTTACTTCGGACCCGTACGGATACTTGCTGTGTGAACTTCATCCTAGGAACACGCATAGAGTCCTGCTCCGCACTAACATTCTTCCGCATGAGATAGAAACTGTGTACATTCCTGAATAATGAGTGAGTTTTAGTTGTAAAGTATTTGCCTCTTATAAAAAGATTTTAAAAAGCTGAAACCCGCTGAAAAGCGTAAAATAATCTGTGATGATGAGAAGTTCATCCAGTGTGTATGTGTGAACTCTGCTTAAATCTTATAAAAGGAAATGTTCCTTTTAAACAGGCCTCAGAAGGTAAAGCTGCGTCGACATAGAAACACCATTAAAAAACTCTCCCGCAACATAAAACATCTGAAAAAATAAAAAGAAGGTGTTGCAGAAGGGAGGTGGTGTATTCCCTGCCCTACTTTTCTCAAAGTCATTGCATCACTCTGATTACCAAGTGGATATCTTCATAATGAAGAAGGTCGCTGTATTACCGTTTAACGAGTATGAGAAAATGAAATGTAATACTACTTCATCGTTGCAGAGAGCCCACACTCAGCCTACACAAACACAGCCTTACGGGGTGTCGTCCTCACTGCAATTTCCACCCCCAAATCATCAGCAACATTTCTCTCTAGAGAATCAACAGCCTTCGAGTGCTGCACAAATTCATCAGCCAGCTCTGCCTTACAGCTTGATCGACCCTAAAGTTGAACAGATAAGCAATTACGAGCAAGAGGTGTATCGGATATTAAATTCAGACATTAACATCCATGAGAAGCGTATCTTATACCAAGATGCAATGCAGAAATTATTAAGTCTCAAGGATTTGCATCTAAAGGGACCACTAAATAAGTCTGACGTACAGGAAACAATTTTGCCACAAGAAGTAAAACCTGAGATGAAGATAGAAGACAGCTTAAGAAATATCCTAGAGGAGAGCTTGCCAGCCCGGGCTCGCAGATCAGGTCTTACTCTCTATAATATTTTAAAAGAACAAATAGCTTGGAATGAGTTAGGTCAAATCATTATTGATGATGAGATAGTTAAAGGGTCAAACATTGTGGATTTAATAGCTGATCTCTCACGCGATTGGAAGAAGAGCGCTGTAACAGGATGGCCTACAATCAAGCAAGAGCTTCAGACTATAAATTTTCCACGCTCTTTAATCTTGAACACACGCAGATTAGCAGACTTGGATGATATTCCTAAAACGCCAAGGCCCGATTCTAGTCCTTCAGGCATGTCCTACGCTTCAGCCAAATTCAAACGGGTGGTTAAAGGAGGAGTAAGAAAAAAGCCTTACGCCAGTCTTAAATGGATTAATTCATAGTCACGCTGTGGTGTTATTAATATTATTAATTCAATTATATATATATATATATATATATATATATATATATATATATATATAATAGCTATATATATATAATATATATATAGTATATAATATATATATATATATATATATATATATATAATTTGTTCATTGTTCTAATTTGCTCACTTGTGAATGAATAAATAAATTCATCATATTAATCACTATGTTTTATATTTCCTTTTACCATATATATATATATATATATATATATATAATATATATATAATATATATATATTATATATATATTATATATATATATATATATATATATAGTATATATATATATAAAATGTTTTTACTCATGTCAGTAGGCACCATGGGGGCTAAGGAAGTGGTTGATAAGTATTATTACGATGTGAAGGAGCCTAATAGCTATGGCGGCTTCACAAGGTTTGCCTCGAGGTTTCCGGACATTGGACGGAAAGAGTTGAAAGCATATCTAGAAGGTGAGGAGGCTTTCACTCTACATAAACCTGTTCGCAGAAAATTTCCTACCCGGAAAACCGTAGCCCCCTGTCTCGATAGCGTGTGGCAGCTGGATTTATCCGAGATGGTTAAATACAGCTCGTACAACGATGGATATCAATACATACTTTTTACCATTGATGTGTATTTCTAGATATTTATGGTTAAAACTTTAAAAGATAAAAAGTCAGGTACTGTATCGGAGCGTTGCAGAGAAATATAGAGCGTGACTAAGCGATGGGACGAGAATGCTGTGGCAGCTGGAACCAATGGCAGTGAGTTTCTAGGGCCATGAATTTCGAAGAAATTAGTAAAAGACCACGATATGGGGTATTACAATACATTCTCAGTGAATTAAAGCAGCGATAGTTGGAAGAGTACAAGCTACTATCCAAGCGGAAAAATCCACCGGTACTACCCGCATGATACACTTTTAAGCTATACAATTGACATTACTACAAGACCTTGCTCATTCTTATAATAGATCGTTCCATAGAACTATAAAATCTACCCCCTAGAAAATGGTCGAAAATAAAGCCTACGATGGTGGAACATTCACAACGGAGAGCCAGCCAGGGAAATAAAGGATAATTCAGGTGTGCTGCTTAGGCGATTATGTAAGCAGTGTCTAGGAGCTGGAATAAATACAAACGTGCACAGGTTTTAGTAACAAGGATATGAAGCGGGATGCGTCTACAGAGGTTTTCACAAGTTCACAATATTCGAGATTCCCTTTACGATGGCTTAAAATGTATATTATTTGGAGGATTTTATACGCGTGAAAAGATAAAAGAGAGGTTTTTACAAACAGGAAAATACAAAAAATACGCCAATGCCTGAAAGTAATTTATAAAATGAAAAGATATTAGGTTCGTCGAAAGGGCTACAAGGGCGCAAATTCAAACAAGTCACTTGGTAAATGGGCAGGATATCTGACAAGTTAACTCGATATTAAAAGCAAAGTAAATTAAGAATCATTTAACAGTATTCATTGCAGACCATGGCGCAGCACAGATCACTCTCTATCTTAAACTCTGCCCTTCGTCGGGCTTCGATGAATCTTCATCCTGATAATAAGCTGCATCAGACTTCTACGACAGAGTTACTGAACACCCTTCGACATTGAAAGAGACGTTATGAGAGCGGGCTGATTGTGAAGTGATGATATTAAATTACAGAGTGTGGAAAAATGCCCGCCATATCTTTACTGGATGAATGTTATACAGAAGTGTATTGTAATGAAACTAGTTAATTGGATGTGAAGAACACAGCGGCGCTTTAAAATCGCGTCCACTTGTGGAACAGGAGATATACTCTTAGTGAAAAATTGTAATGAAGGATGAATCCTAATTTTATAAGTGTTTCTTGCAAGTTCAGTTATTTAAAATACGCTTTAGCGACTAATGCTAACAGGTATGTAGCATTATCGTTAAGTTACATTACAGCATATTCCATCCCTCTGATGATGATACCTACGTTTCTGAAGTATTATTACCTTTGTAGATCAACGGCAGGCATTAACCTTAGAGATATTGACGTGTTTTTCCTCAGGAGATCGGCATGGCAGCGGAAACACGTTCATGAACGTGAAGGCTGGTTAGATGTCCTCCATGATGTACCTACTATGCTGAAAAGGGTTATGAAAACAGTAGAAAACGAACATATAACCCAAGGAAGAATTAATCGACGAGCAAGACAGGGTGTTACATTATACTTGCATCACCTCCGAGATGCTCAAACATCCTGGTATGGCATATGTTTACACTGACATAGTGGAACACCAGTATGTGGGCGATACTACAGCTCCTCTGTTGAGGGTAGTTTATTTTCCTCAAGAGAGTAAGGTAATAACATTCCCAAATGTACACTATCTCTCACTGAACAGGTCTTCGATATCGGATCTATAAGAGTACATATAAAGGACGTGGAAGGTCGGCCATACCCATTTACAAGTGGCACATTGATGTGTAAAGTCCACATTAGAAAGAAACGACCTCAACAGCTATAAAATGATGGAACATTTTTTAATCAGAATTGAAAATCTCATCTATATGCTACTGGAATTCATTCAAGAAATAGATGACTCTGCAGGATATATAAGGGACATAATCAATTGCATTTTTTTCATTCATTGGTATACTCTTGCAGTGTAAAGACAGATATATAGGAAAGAAGCTCCAGCTACCATAAGTAATAAGCGATAGAGAGAGTATCATTGATCGAGGATCACAGAGAGCGATTACGGCTCTGCGCTGTGGATGATTTCACTAAGCTTATTGCGAAAGCCGCCATCCAGTGATTTAGGAAGACGGGGTGAATATCTAGGTAGAAAAGCTATAAGAACAGTTCTCCACACGATGCCAGATATAGAACAGGAGCAATCTCGGCTTCATTAAAAAAGGACGATTTGCCGAGTTTTCCACGAGATGCTCGATGACGTTACACGCAAAAATAAGGACGTTAAAAATGACAGGGTCAGGGCCAGGTCTAAAGTAAAGCACGCAGGAGTGTCACAATAGGAAAAGCCAAAGACGAAGACGGGCCTGAAGAAGAAAGCACAGTCGCCAAGAAAATCACAGTGCCGTGAAAAACCTAAGGCTAAAAGCGCCAAATCTACAAGACGATTGATGTATTCACCATTTTAACTACTAGATTGGTTATCTTTAACTAACAACTTCGCCTAACATGTAGATAAGGGGAGGTACATCTGAAGCTTGCTTCATTATCAGCCTAAACGCCCGACAAGATGCATTTCCTTCATCCTGCTAGTCCAGACTGCTGCAAGAGTGAATTGGATCTCTTCTCGATGAATCCTACTCAGATTAGCGTGAGAGTGACAGCAACTTCATCAGCATTAATCCCACCCATTCGATAACCAGCACTGACGTTCCTTTAGAGTTCAATATCCGGCAGCGCACATCAGACCAATATCTAAGATCCATCTAATGTATTTCATATTTAAAAACGAAATGACAAAACCTGATGGTACAGACCTTCCTACAGGTGACGACCACAAGTGTATACAGAGTCGAACTTCCTATATTTCTTGTTTAATCAGATATGATGTTTACGCTCCGAATGATAACCTTCGGCTCGTGCACTTCAGCCAGCATATATTTATCCATATAGACAGCTACATAAGACATCTACTGAACTTTTCTGATGATGCTAAGCAGTGCTCATCTTCAAATCATGTGTTTTTACAGCTTCAAAAATGAGCACAACATGCCAACTTAAGCTGCCTCTAAAGTCATAAATAAAACAGTATATGAATTTCTACGCGTCGCTTTAAATGGTGAATATTCTCTTCACGGAATGACTTATTATACCATCTGTAGATGCCAGAATCCGTTTGTCCCGTTCAAGTCCGAAATTCGCACTTAAAATAAAAAGTGATCCTAATGCTACAACTGCATGTCCAGAACCTATCTTCAAACTGCTAGAGGCTTTTCTCTATGTTAGAAAGGTGAAGTTATTTCCCCAAAAGCATTTGGAAATTGAGAAGTCGCTTTTAACAACCACAGCCAAGTACCCAATCAGAAGAGTGGAAACCAAAGTATTTAACTTCACTCACGGTTTATCAAGCATCAGTATTCCAAATATTGTTAGCGGAAATCTACCTCAAAAAGTAATAGTTGGAATTGTAGAACACGATGCATATTCAGGTCATTATAAAAAATCACCATATAAATTCGCCCCTTTCAACCTTAGGGGTGTCAGTTTACATGTGAATGGTCAGCCATACGGACGTGATTATGAAATGTCTCGTATAATGGGGTACAATCTCTATGCTCGCGACCTTTCCATGATTTAATAGCCAACACTGTTTCATGCGGTGATAGTGGTACTGGTATGAATCTTGAAGAATACGCGACGAATAGTAACTTGTATGCGTTTGATCTCAGCCCAGATCTTTCAGCTTGTAACGCAAGTCATTTAAACATTCTGAGAAAAGGGACATTAGGCCTCAATCTTTCATTTAGCGGAAGTCTGCAGACATCCATTACCGTCATCGTTTATCTGGAGCACCCTCAACTTATTGAAATTGACAGAGCC
>JABUQX010116064.1:27500-39865 GCA_015478945.1 Trachelipus rathkii | reverse complement strand
GCAGCGTATGTTCTGCGTGTCGTAGGAGCCGATTAAGGAGGTGATTGTTGGGTTGGCTGCCTATCCACTTATTTTTTGCCAGGAATGCTAAGGCATGGCTCAGAGAAGGTTCCGTAAACGGCCTTCTAATTTTCGGCGAAACTGTATGAATCGTAGGGTGTATGGAATGTCAGAGGAATAAAATGTTGAGGAGAGAGGAGAGAGGTGATGGCATGTAATTCTTCTTTGAAAGGGCAGATTTGATTTTGCTCGTGTGATGGAAAAAGATGAAAGAAAGGTGAATATTGGGTGGGTGTGATGTGATGTGGCGTGCTGGTGTGGAAAGAATGGGAGAGGACGAGAAGGAGTTGCAATTTTGATGAGTGACCCTGTGGTATGAAGCTATGGTTTAGACTTTGATTGTGAGAGTTCTAGAATTGTAATGGTTAATTTAGTTTGAAAAGGTGCAAGATGTGTGGTTTGGTGAGATGGTCATCTGAGGGAAACGTTGAAGAGGGTACGATTTTTTGGGATAATGATGTTCTGATGGGTGAGTAGGAGTTCAGATTGATAGTTTTGGGGGACTTGAGGTTGGATAGGTGTCAATAATGGGCTGGTATTAACGGTTGGTTTGGGGTGGGGAGAAAATGGAATGTAGGAAGGTGCATGGATTTTGTGAGAGGGGTATGGTTGTAAGTAATACTTTCTTTAACACAAGAGTATCCATAAGTTACTAGAGTTTGGTCGTAGGTGAGATGGTATCGAGCGAAAGTATGATTTGATTTAGTGTTGGTGAAGAAGGGAGATGTTTGAAGTATGTGTTGGATGTTTAAATCAGTTAGGGGTTTAGGAATGGGATTATCGGATCATTATGTTGTTCTATGTCAATTAAGTTAGTTGGGGCTTGGATGGAGAAGGAAGATGATACGAAAGGAAGTAGGTAAATTAAGAGTGAGAAGTTAAAGTGAGAAGATAATAAGGATAAGTTGTAAGAGCGCTCGTAGTAAATGGTTGATACAAGTTGATACTGAACAAATGTGGGGGCAAATGAAGGAAGCAATCGTTAGTAGTGCAGAAGGAAGTATGTGGTATGTGCTAAAGTAGGAGTAAGAATGTTAACAGTGAATGGTGGAATGAAGAGGTGATGAAGCGGTTAAAGTAAAAAGTAAGCGTGGTTGAATGTACTAAAGACCAATGAAGACTCAAAAGAAAGATGCTTGGATTATATAAGGAGGGAAAAAGAAATACTAAAGGTGTATACGTAGGAGAAAAGGGTAAATGAACAGTTTGGAAGGAGGATGAATGGGGACTTACAAGGATTAGGAAGCTTTCTGGAAGGAAGCGCGAAAGTTAAGAATGAGAATAAGGGGAATTCTGTTAGCAATAATGATAAGGGATGGTGCTTTTGTAACTGATTAAATGGATGTGTGAGGGGAGTGTGGAAGAACACTTCGAGAATCTGCAAATATTAACAGTATTGAAGAGGTGATAGTAACTGTGTGTGGGTTTGATGGTGCAGAAGGAATAGTATTTTTGGGGATGAGGTTATTAGTAAGGAGGAGGTAATGGGTAGCGGGAAAAAGTTGAGAATGGTAAATCTGCGTATAGATGAAAATTACTGGTGAAATGATCAGAACGGAGGCGAGATGGTGATTGATTGGGATTTGGAAGTTGTGTGTTATAAAGCGTTTATAGAGGGTATAGTTTCAAGGGGGATTGGAGGAGAGCGTAATAGTCACTATATAAGGGTAAGGGAGAAGGGGAATGTAGAATTATAGGGGAATAAGTTATTGAGGTAGGGAAGATATAATGCTGGTATTTTGGTCGAAGAGTGCGTCGAGTGACCTGAAGGACTGATTGGGAAGAACAAGGTGGTTTTGGAGTGGTAGAGGATGTGTGGATAAATCTTTACATTGAAACAAGATTGAGAAAATGAGGGAGAAGAGAATAAATTGTATTTAGGTTTTATGGATTTGCAACAGGCGTTGATAGGATTAATAGGGAAGTTATGGCAGGTGTTGATGATATATGGTGTTGGTGGTAGGCTCTGATGGATCAAAAGTATGTATGACAATAGGTGAAGCGTGTGTAGAATAAATGGTGTGTATGGTGAATATGGTTTAGGATGCAGAGCGGAGTAATGACAGGAGTTGTGGTGTATGTTCTTGGTTATTATTTGTATAATGGATAGGGTTGATGAAAGAATTGAGTGTGGGATGGCAGGACATGGTGTTAGAATGGTGGAGAATGGAGCTTGAGTGGAGGGTGCCTACTATATTGGGCGGGGTTTTGTATGGCATGTTTGTGGGCATGGGCCAGGGGATGACCCTTACATGAAGATTACCATTAGTGAGGGTCCGTCGCGTATGATGCTCTAGGGTGGATTTCTGTCTGTGAGAGCTCCTAATTAATGGGTAAGAGGGGGCGGGTAGGCTGGGCTTTTTTTCGACGTTTGTCATTTCTCCTACTGCTTTTTTTTCCGATGCTTGTACGCACCTTACCCCTGGGGCAAAGAGGAAGGTAAAGAAAGAAAGTAGAAAGAAAGATATATAGTATTATTATATAATATATATATATAATATAGATATATATATATATATATATATATATATATATATATATATATATATATATATATATATATATATATTATATATATAAAATATTATATATATATATATTTATTATATATATATATTATATATTATATATATATATATATATATATATATAATATATATATATATATTATATAAATATATTCCATTATAATTCTTTATAGATTATATATATATATCTATCAGAGGCGACTCCTGCACTCGGGCTACTCGTGCTCAGCACGAGTTAACATTATGGAAACGATCTATTTTGCAAATTTCGTGATGTTACGTTAAAATTCTCTTATTTTTTTGCGAAGTTGGTCCAATAAATGAATTATTATGCAAAATTAAACGAAAGGTAAGAATACCGCTATTAATAAGTTTTTAAACATTAAAAATGGCGGCAGTTCATGGCCATTGGATGGGAGACGGCATCTGTGAATTTAGATTGATTTTAAATATTAAAGTAATCCTGGAATCGAACTACAGAAAACGTTAGAAGAAGAAAAGGTTAGAAGGAAATTATTTATTAATATATATTATATATATATATATATATTATATTTATATATATTTATATATATATATATATATATTTATATATATTTATATATATAATATATTATATATATATATATATTTATATATATTATATTAATATATATATAATATATATATATTATATCTATATATATATATTATTAAATATATATATATATATATATTATATTATATATAATATATAATATAATATATATATATATATTATATACTTTATATTATATATATATTATATATTATATATAATTTATATATATTATTATTATAATTATATATATATTATTATATTATATATATATTTATATATATATGTGACCGCTTTCCACCCGCCCTCGTTCACTAATTCTATGTCTCAATACATCTACTTTCCTAGTGTTGGAGCAGGCACATTCCCTGTTCGAAAAAAGGAAGCCTCTGTTCCTTAATATCGCTATAGTTCTATTGTATTCTATCTATGATTCTTGAAAACAATACTCATCTCTCATTTCTTAGATCATTGGAGTCTCATTCATTTTCCGATGCAGTAGGCTTTCGCGCTCGAGGTTACTGGCGAATACTTTCCTATCTAATTGATTTATGGTTTTTCCCTTAGGAACTACGGGAGACTTGTGTGGTGGCCGCTTGCCAAATCAGGCAATTGACCGGGTTGGCACGCCGTCACTGCTCTACAAGCTCCTCTTTGGGTTCCTCCTTCTCTTGCTTACTATGTCTAGTTTTCTTTCAAATCGCTAAATCGGGTGTTGTTGATGGAGCGACTTCTTCTTCTTTTTCTTTAATAGTTGGTGTTTCTCATGGGTTCTGGTCTTCTCTCCTACTTTATCTAACTTTTCATTAATGATCTTCTCACTCACATCTAACTCTATCCACTCGTATGCGATGACTCGACGCCTTCATTCTCCAACTCATTAATTCTGCTGCTCCCCTCTTTTACTTTAGAATTGCCTCTCGTATTAATCTTTCCGATTATTTTCTCGATGACCTGGGTAGAATTTCCGGGTGGGGTCGTCTCACCTTGTGAAATTTAATTCTTTAAAAACCAAATTCCTACAAATCTCCCTCTCTTAAGACCTTTTTTTCCCTTAAACTTTTTCCCCTATCTTCCTTTTTTTCGACGGCTCTGCTCGTCTCTCCTGTTGACAATAACATCCTTTGGCCTTACATAAAAAAAAATATGTCTTGGAAACTTCACATACAACGGTTGCTAGGGGGCCTCAAAGAAATGGAGTTTCTATTTGGCTGCGAGAACTTTTTTTCTCTTCTCCAGTTGCTCGCAGCAATACAAGGGCTCATTCGCCTTGTAAGGGGGGGGGAGTACTGCTCTATATCTGGGGGGGGCTCTGGTTTACCCGGCTTTTGGATTAAGGGTCAGAGTCAAAGAAAAGGCCTTAAAATGTTCTGGCCTTTTTTAGATTCTCTTGCCCTCTATCCTTTGCGGGGCGATGTTGGTGCTTTATCTCTTTTCATAGGTCGCGCAGGAGTGCTCGAGGGGACTTATCACTCGCGTACCAACACCTTTACGCCTCGTAGCACAAGGGTGCTGTGTCGGCGCATGAGTTTTTGTGTTGATATTGGTACTCCAGCGCTTGTTCGTGGGTGCTTCTTCTTTCCTGCACTCTGTTTCTGTGAATTCTTTCCATTTCTGTGTTTTCTGCTATTTATTCTCTTCACTTTAAGCCTGGGTCTGTGCTGCATCTGCGTAGTTTGGCGTTAGTTTGATGAATAATGATGTGTTGCAACACCCTCCTTGAATAGGCTCTGCCCGTGAGTGTGGTGATAATGGTATAAATATATATATACTATATATATATTAATATTATATTATATATATATATATTATATAATATATATATTATATTATATATATATATATAATATATATATTTTATATAATATATATATAATAGGGAGAGAGAGAGAGAAGAGAGAGAGAGAGAGAGAGAGAGAGATGAGAGAGAAGAGAGCACGAGTAGTAAAAAGTTTCTGGAGTCAGACTGATAATATTATATATATATAATATAAATATATATATTTATAATATATATATATATATATATATATATAATATATATATATATTATATAATATAAATATAATATATATATTTATATATATATATCATATATTAATATTCGCGTTTATATATATATATATATTATATATAATATATTAGATATATATATATATATTATTTATATATATATATATATATATATTATATTATATATATATATATATATATATATTTATATATAATATTATATATATCTTCTTCTTATCTTCTTTATATTTTCAGACTGGAGTAGGGTGCGCGACGGCATCGGAATAGAACAAGCAGTAGAAGAACAATGACACAAGTGAAAGAAAGCCAGCCTTAGCCTCAGTAAACTTAATTGTGGGAATCATCGATCAGAAAATCCACCTAAAAGCTCATGGGACAAGCGATGGACCTCAACTATGGTAGATCGTGCATGTTAAGGGTTTCATTCCCTTGGCCCAAGGTGGGCCACAACCATACCCGCTTACAACACCCCGATTCACTCCTGGTATACACCTTTCTTCTCGCCTCTAACCAATCAACATTTTCTCCTTTAATTCGCTTTATGGGACTAATCACTTTTCTTGGATCTCCCAGCGTCTGGTTCCCAACCCTCGCCCACTAATACATATGCTTAACAACGACTATATTCATTCTTTCATATGACCAAACAATCTCAACATACTTTCATTTTTTCTCATTTACCCCTTTCTACCACACAACTCTCTAAATACGTTCATTCCTCCTTATCAATTCTTTCACCTAGAATCATAAGATTGGTCATTGGAACACATTGCAATTTAGATTATCTTCTTATTCCAGACTAGTCTCACTACTATACATTAAACGGTAACAACATACCATCATGTAAAACCCTAGCACCTCAAGACTTAGTCCTTTACTTCACCAACGATTTAATTGCACAGCCACTTCATGCCATTCACAACTTTCCTACTAACTCTGCATCGTTCGTTCCCTTTTTTCATCCAGCGTATACCCAATATTAACTCAGACCTTGTTCCAGCTTGCTACCTCTAACATATTTATCACTGAGAGTGTCCTCATCACAACCATAAACTTACTCTTATCACGTTTACTTTCAAGCCCTCCTTTTACACACCCAAATCTCTAATCCTCTCAAACTCTTTCAGATTCACCAAAGAAACCAAATCATCCGCTATCATAGGTAGGCCTCAATCATTCTTCTCCACCATTCTAACACATTACCTCATCCACCCTCGACTCTTTCATAACTTATCCATATACTAAATTGAATAACCAGAGACTAACACACCTGTCTTAACTCCGCTATTAATCCTAAACCATTCACCATTGACACCATTTATTCTTACTGATTCACTATCGATACTACTGTTTGAATTCCATTCAGAAGCTACACAATAATAATCACTAACACTGCCTAAAACCTTCCCTGTTAACTAATCAACGTTGTTGCAAATCATAACCTAAATAAATTTTATTCTTCTTCTCATTTCTCATCATTTTGTCTTCAATGTTAAAGATTTTGATCCACACTCCTAAACGCACACGCACCTTGTCCTTCACAATCAGTCCTTCAGTCACCGACGCACTCTTCGACCAAAATACCAGCATATACTTTCACAACACTCAATAAACTATTCCCTATACTTTTACAGTTCTTTTTCTCCTTACCTTATCAGGGTACTATTATACCGTCTATCAATTCCTTGGCTATACCTCTATAAACGCTTTATAAAAACTTCCAACATCAATCATCCCATCTCGCCCTCGTTCTTGATCATTTTCACGCAGTAATTCATTCTGGTACTGAGATTACCATTCCTTTCACCTTTTTCACTCTACCAATTACCTCTCCTTACTATACTCATCCCCAAATACTTTACTTCTTGGACCATCAACACACACACATTCATATCACCATCTTCTTAGTTTATTGCAGATTTTCGAAGTGTTCTTTTCACACTCCTCTCACACCATTTTCATCAGTTAACAAAGCCCATCCCTATTCTTATTGTTCTAAGCAGATTCCGCCTTATTTCATTCTTAACTTTCGGCGCTTTTCTTCCAGAAGAGCTTCCTAGTCTTATTAGTCCCATTCATTTTTCAACTTTCATTTACCTCTTGTTTTCTCCTAAGTATACACCTTTTAGTATTTTTTTTATCCTCTTATATAATCCAAGCATCTTTCTTTTGAGTCTTCTCATTTCTTTTAGTACATTCACCCGCTTTTTTTACACCTTTACCGTTTCATCACGTCTTCTTCACCATTCACTGTTAACCTTCTTACTTCCTACTTTAGCTCACATACTTCTTTGCCTACTAACAATTGCTTCTTCATTTGCCCCAGATTTGTTCAGTATAAACTTGTTCACATTCAACGTTTTACTAGAGAGCGCTCTTACATACTTACCTTATTGTCTTGTTCACTTCACTCTTAATTTTACCTACTTTCTTTCGTATCACCTTCCCTCGCATCCAAGCCCACTAACTTAATTTTACACAGAACAACATAATGATCGTAATCCATTCCTAAACCTACACATGATTTACATCCAAAATACTTCACATTTCTTCTTCACCAACACTAAATAATTCATCTTTTACGTTCGATACCATCTCTACTACACCAACTCTAGTATATCTTATGGATACTCTTTGTGTTAAAGAAAGTATACTTACACCATATCTCTCTCTTCACAGAAATCAATCACTTCCTACATTTCATTTTCCCCGCCCCAAACCACCTGTTATAATCCATCACTTTTTTGATCACTATCCAACCAATGTCAAGGTCCCCAACACTATATATGAAGCTCCTACTCACCCCATTCAGAACATCATTCAGATTATCAAAAAATCGTACTCTTCAACGTTCTCAGATGGACCATACGTCAAACACACATATCTTGCCTTATTCAACTTAATTTTACTTTAGAATTCCTAAGGACTCACACAATAATAGTCACCAAAGCTTTGTACATAGGTCATCTAAAAATTGCAACTTTTCTCTTCCTCTCCTTCAATTTTCAACACCAGCACGACAATTTCACACCACACACTCAACTTTCTCGTTTCTTTCATCTTTGTTCAGTCCAGCGAGCAGAATCAATTTGCCCTTTTAAATCATCCATCACTCTTCCTCTTCTTCCTCAACATTTATTCTCTAATTCCATGTACCTACATCATACAATTTGCTGAAAGATAGAAGGCGTTTTCGGGATCACGACCTCTCCGCGGCCTGTCATTAGCATTTCCTGCGCAGAATGATTGGTAGCTAGGCAGCCACCAACTATCAAGTCCCTTAGTTCGGCTCCTAGACACGCAGGAACTTATCGATGTGGGCATTCTTTCTCCCCCACACCAGGGATATGAGTAGTAGGGATGTCTGTAAGTTGTTGTCTAGAAGAGGGGTGTGGATATAAGTATGGGTATATGATATGTGGATAAATGGTGGTCAGTAATGTGTTGCCTGGAGAGTGTGTGAAGAATATGAACGCAAAGAGAAAGACCACCATTAAAATGGAGGTAATTTCATCGCTTCGAGTATGCGTGTACTCTCCCTCTATATATATATTATATATATATATATTATATATATATATATATATATATATATATTTATTAATATATATAATAATATATATTATATATATATATATATATATATGATATATATATATATATTATATATATATCATATTATATATATAATATATATTATAATATATATATATATATATATATAATATATATATATATATATATATTATATATATATATATATATATGATATATATATATATATATATTTATTTATATAGTATATATATTACTATATTATATATATTTATATATCTTATTATATATATATATATATTATATATATATTATATTATATATTTATATTATATATATATATATATATATATATCTTAAAGCGCCGTTGCGTAGGAGGTTGACTCGCCGACTTCTGCAAACGAGGAATTTGGTTTCAATCCTCCGCGAGCTGGTCTGAGTTTTATTTTCCATTGGTTCAAAAATTAAAATTCCGGCTGCGAACACGTTTGGTGGCCTGGTTTGGGATAGTCGGCCTTAAAGTTCGATTTCCTGTAGTCCCCCGTGTTACAATCTGAGAACGGGATAAAGCATTAAAAGGAAATATATATATATATATATATATATATATAATATAATATATTATATATATTATATATATATTATATATATATATATTATATATATATATTTATAATATATACTATATATTATTATATTTAATATATATATATATTTATTATATATTATTTATATATATATATATACTATATATATATAGAACAAAGGAAGTTGATGTCAGTAAAGACATATACGTTAATTCAACATTCAGTTTGGAAGTTGATAATGAAGACAATGATGACGATAATAATAATAATGATCTTCCGGAACAAGTCCAGGTTGAAACCCTTGTACACTCTTCTACAGTTGTTACTGCAAATACTTCTACAGAAACGTCTTCGAGCACTACCACAATTACCACTACTACCACAACAACTGCTGCTGTTCTTGATAATGTAGATAAATACCCAAGCCCAGAACCATTATCAGAAGAATCAGACATCCCCTGTATGTTTGTGTTGTTATTAGATGTAAACATTCTTTTAGATGTAAAATATTTTTAATGTTTTTATTATCTGTGATTATAAGATTTTAGAAGTAGGTAAAATTTAAAGAATCGACCACTATAGCTATTTTAATTATGTTATACAGCTTCTGACGCAAAATGTCTTAAAAACTTGGTAGATTCAATCGAGAAATGTCAAAGAAGAAGTTTCGTCATGGGCGTTTTTGAAGCCCTTTACAATAATTTGTATGTCCATCCCCAAGATGTTCAGGCTGCCCTTGATCAATGCCAAGAAATCTTTTTGGAAACTGATATAACTAATTATTTGCAGGTAGCTTTAAAAACGTCTTCTTTCTTAGCGTTAAAACATCTTTATTTGTATATTGATTTAATTTTGAATAAATAAAAGATACTATCTTTCTCCAAAACCAGTACCAATGGTTTATTATGCATAGCAGAACCCATTGCAGTATGTTATTTTTCTTTATTTTAATAGTTGATTGTATCTTACTGGTAAGTAAGTATCTGGTATCTTACTGGTTTATATAATATATATATATATATTATATGTGATATATATATATAATATATAATATTAATAATTATATATATATATATATATATATATATATAATACTATATGATATATATATATATATATATATATATATTATTATATATAATTATATATATTCTTGTGTTTCTGGGGCTATTTGCTCCCACAAGGAACAGATATTTCACAGTTCTTTTTGCTATCTTACTATTCTCTTGAGACTATTTTACATCACCTCGTGAATTTATTGAGTTCCTTTATTTAAGAGGATTAAACGTTAACTCCACACTGAGTGTTAGGCCTCCTCTCCAAATGATTGTAGGTGGGGAGGAGAGGCCAAATACATTCAGCATTCTCAAGACGATCTGGAACAGTTACTTAAGTAAACTAACATATTCAGATCGTCCTACAATTCTTTAATTCGCTTGACTTGGTGTTCACCATACTCCATTCTCGATATAAATACACCATTTTTCCTCTATTGGTAACTCTGACACAATCTTAAAGCTCTTAATTACAATATTTTTCTCAGCAGCTCCTCATGCCTAAACGTAATTTTGACTTTAAATCGGGCTATTGGGGGGCATTGATCGTTGTTCTTTTGGCAAACTACTCCTTGGAATGATTTGCTTTGACTCTGGGATGCTTCGGTCGCCGCTGAATGGTGGGGGCGTAATCACGATGGGAGAGCAAGGTTCATTCATCTTCAACTAATCTTTCTCTCCCCAAATCCATGGTTCCGATGGAGCCTTGTTTTCTCGCGCCATTTCAGGAGAGAGACATTTGTGGTATCGGGCATGGAAAATCGTTCTCCTATCACTTATAATTTTCAATTCTGCTCAGAATCGGTGCAGGATAACTATTCGACAGGCAAGCGCACTTTCACTAAAGAAAGTGCGCAACGCTGCTTGTTTTCTACCGATAAAAATTTTCTAGCCCTTGGCCAAAAACATCTCTAACATACTTTTTAAATCTGCCTTTCCTCCCATTATTCGCTCTGACGGTTTTGTTGCTAACTCTCCTTCTGAAGGCCAATCTCTTGGCTCCTTTTTTCATCCAATTCTACCATGGACGTTTCTGGTTCGATCCTGCTACTCTTTATCTCAGGTTTCCATGTCTTTACTGTAATTACACATGATCGTGTGCTGGGATCCTGAGTTCTATGAAGGTCAGGAAGGCTAGTGGCCGGATGGCATTCCTCCCTTGTTTTTGAGGGGTGTGCTTCCCAGCTAGCTGTCTCTACTCTCTATGTCTTAATACTTATACTTTTCCTCAATGCTGGAAGAGATCGTATGTTCAGCATTTTCTGAAAGAAGGGAAGGTGTTCTGATCCTACATACTAGCATCCTATAGCTCTCACCTGTATTCTACCTAAGATCTTTAACTCTTCTTAACTCTCATTTCTGGATCATCTGGAGTCTCATTCCCTTTCAGATCACCAGTATGGTTTCGTCGTTCGGGTAACTGGTGACTCATACTTTCTAATCTAATGATTTATTGTTTCTGCCCTTAGATCATGGGGAGGTCTTGCGTGTGGGCTTGACATATCCAAGGTATTTGATCGGTTTGGCACGCGTCACTGCCTCTAAGCTCCTTCCTTTGGGTTCCTCCTTCTCTTTGCTTACTCTTGTCTAGTTTTTCTCTCCGATCGCTCTATATCAGTTGAATGGAGAGTCATCATTCCTCCTTTCTGTTAACTGTGGTGTTCCGCAAGGTTCTGTTCTATCTCACTTTAATTCTACTTTTCATCAAAGATCCTCCTCAGCTGTATTCCACTCTTTTCTCTTAATGGCCCGAATGATCAACTCTCCTTCTTCAAACTCATTTTAATCTGCTCCTCTTTTGCTTCTAGAGTTGCCCCTCTGTCTTCAGCTTTCCGATCTATTCTTGCGATTGGAATGGGCTTTCCGGTAGGTAACGAACCTTGTAAATTCAACTTTTAAAAACTCAACTTCTCCACATCTCCTCTCAAAAACACTCAGACTTTCTATTTCCTTAGACCGGCTCTACGTC
>JABUQX010116064.1:0-20000 GCA_015478945.1 Trachelipus rathkii | reverse complement strand
CGCCCCATGATAGCCCGATTAATAGTGTCAGAACGTACGTTGGGTGCATGGTGATGGCTGAGACAAGTTTTAAAATTAAGAGCTTCAAGATTGTGGTTAGAGTTACCGATAGGAGGGAATATGGTGTATTTGTATGGAGAAGGAGTAGTGGTGAACTAAATAAAGCGTGTTCAAGGTAATTGTGTTAGGTACCGAGTCTGGTATTGTGTGTGGTTCTTTATTAACGTGTTCCAGATTCGTTAGGAATACTGAAGTTTTGGCCTCCTCCCTCCTGCATTGCATCAGTATGAGTAGGAGCCCAACACTCGTGTGATGTATCGTTGATATACACCTAATATAGATGTCTCAGCATTTGATTGGTAGATATAACAGTCCTCATGATGAATGTAGTAGATATTCGAAAAGGTGAAGATCTTTCTCGTTTAGGGAGCAGTAGACAGATTAATCACAGATATGAGTAGTAGTGAAAGAAAGTTAGACCACAGAACATCGAAATTAGGAGAATCAATCAAGATCCTCAAGACGTGTTACAGGATGGGTTTAATGTTTAAGGCACAGACTCCACCATTTAGTCTGAAATTGTAGATAATTAGGTTATATGTTGGAGATATTAAGTTTTCATTTGAATAAAGAATCCTGGATAGCTGGGTCTCAGACAGTAATTAAATGTTAGGTAGAGAGTTACGGGGAGGTGATTATTCCCAACAGATTCTTGGTTAAGCTTTCAGGACACGGAATACGTGGCGAAGTCAATAGAGATACCCCAGTCTTGCGCCCACCTACTCTTCTTCTGTCCTGTACATTCAATAGTACAGCTCCAAATACACTTATCACACAATCGATAATGTATACACTATGTCTCACCCAAAAAACACACAGGAATTGGGTTTTATTAAATTAAACCAGCGGGCTCACACAAACACACTACAGATACGTACTAAATGATAAAGCAATAAATAATAAACTGTTCTCTATTTTGTAATACTTTAAAAATAAAATTATAAATTTATGATATAAAATATGAGCTAATCTTCATACTAAATCGTTATCGATATTATTGTTTAAATATATATATATCTAATCTGTTAATATATTTTTATGTATTAGCTTACTATTTATATTATATTTTATATTCTTCTATATATAATATATATATTTGTATAATAATTATTATTATATATGGCTATATATAGTGTCTATGATATATATTTATATATCGTATACTTCAAAGGTAAACTCTTAAAACTTATCTTAACTTAATCGGGCTTTTGTTCGAGAGATTAGGCTATGTTTTCATCTAAGTCTTCTTAAAAAGCGCTTATTCGAGTATTTATAAATAATTAAAACCTCTAAACTATATGTGACAATTAAAATTCTAAATACTTAAAGTAAATTAAAACAACATCTCTAATAAGAAAAAATTTAAATCTAAAACACAACCAACAGAGAGCAATACGAGCACACTTCCACTTTGAAAACTAACTAATATATATATTATGTTTTATGTGTAATATTTGTTAATTTCTATGGTACGAGTTTGTGGTTAATTGTTTGTGATAATGTAATTCAGAAATACGTTTTTATAATACCATAGGTGAGTTTAAAACTCGAATCAACACTGTAACATTATTCAGGTTCCCACTTGACCATCCGCGGTCCATTCCCGATTAAGATCTGTAGGTTGTTTTTCTTTCTTTCTCTTCACTAAGGGGTCCTTTCATGATTTTCAGCGATTCGGTCGATGGGACATTCCCTACACCCAGGTGCCTCATAACGTCGCAGAGTTGTTCGTTCTCCTCGTTTATTTCCCAATACAATGCTGCACCCTTTCAGAATGTAAGCGATACATTATTCCTATGTTTATATATCTGCGATCCACTACCTCCAAAGCTTCTTACTTGACAAAGAACCATTCTTCTTAGCGATACACTTAATGCTCGCGAGTACCGGTGGGCAAATTAAAGCGCCGATATCTCTGTGTCTTTTTTTTTGCCGACTACTACATTTTTGCAATTTTTTTTTATTTTTTCCACTTTTTAGGTCGGATTATGTATTTCAGTCCGTTTATGAGTTGTTCTATAGTTGTTAATTTTTTGTTATTATTAATTTTTTAAACATTATTTGAATTTGGGCATTTTTTGCACCCGTACTTTGTAAATTGTTTCAAAATAATTGAAATTTGTATAAAATAAATATTTTAATATATATATTATATATATATATATATATATATATATATATATATATTATAATATATTTATATATATATATTATATATTATATTTATATAAATATATATATATAATATTATAATATATATATATATATATATTTATATATTATATATATATATAAATATATATATTATATATATTATATTATAATTATATATTATATATATATATATATATATAATAATATATATATATATATATATATATATATAAATACTATATAATATTAATCGAATTTGTTTAATTTGGGCATGGTATTTTATATTCCTTAGATATGTATCTAAATCGCAAATTTTTTATATCATTAGCCAAAAAATTAGTTTGAAATTTGCATAATGAGTATTATCATATCTATGTGTGATATATATTATATATATATATATATATATATAAATATATATATATATATTATATATATTATAATATATATAATATAGTATATATTATATATAATATAAATATATATTATAAATATTAATATATATTATATATATATATATATATTATTTATATTATATTATATTATATATATAATATATATTATATATATATATATATATTTTTATTATTTTAAATATAGAAAATCTATACATATATATATTATTTATATATATATATATATATATTATAATATATATTATATATAATTATAATATATATATACTTTATATATATATATTATATTTATATTATATATTTATATTACATATATAATATTTATAAATATTTATATTATATAATATATATATAATTTATATATATATATATATATATATATATATATATATATATATATATATATACTCGGACTGCTTCTGAATTACTTTTTAGTTATTTCTTATATGTTCATTTTATGTTTTCAGACTATATGTGGACACATAAAAGACTTCAGAATGAGATATTTTTTGCGGCAGAAAGAACATTTGGACGCATTGTATAACATTCATAATCAAGATAATACTATCAAAAACAAGGTATTTAAAGATAGATGTTCATTGAGAGCATCAAAAACACAGAATAAGAATTTATTTTATAATTTTTTAGACATTTTTCTTTCTCATTGGGAATGGGGATTAGGTTGTTGTATTTTTTTGTTTTAATTTTTTTTATGTGAAGATTATATTTATAAATATTAAAAACATAAATTTCGTTTGTTGATTTCTAGGACGATCATCACCCAACCAAAATGTTTCCTCTAGCACTATTAAATGAACATCAACCCAACGATAATCTGAGCGCAATTCATTGTGGGATTAGAGAGAAATTTGCAGATATTCTTCAGAGTCAGTTCAAGCCTGTCCCTGGTATGCCAGACTATTATTATTATTACCCTCGATTTGCATCATACTCACAGGCAAGTTTGGAACATTATTTAAGTACTAAATTTATACTAATGAATGTTTAAAATTATTCTTAATTTTATTTTCAGTAGAACGTTTTGTGGTTATATATATATATATATATATATATATATATATATATAGTATAGTATACAACACTAATAAACTATATATATATATAAACTATATATATATAATACTAGTTAACTACTAAAATATACGATCTATCAATATATATATATATATCAACATAATCATACGATATATATAATATATATATATAATATATATATATAATATTAATTATGATATGGGGGCTGGCCCTTTGAGTTACTTCAGCAATTATGGAGGAGACAGACCGTGGGGGCTTTATTAGCTTGGATCTTGAAACGTTCTTTTGTTGGAACGTGATGGCCTATTGGATCAGAGCGTTGTTACTGTTAACTCAGGGAGACGCGGAGTCCAGTGTTCGAATCCGCTGATGGAAGAGTAAAAAAAAAAATCTCGCTTTGACTACATTCATTATGGCGGGTCTGGTTCTTTTGAAGTCCGCCCTCAGCAATTATGGAGAGAAGACCGTAGGCTTTATAAGCTAGACTTGGAACGCTTTTTAGGGAACGTGGATGGCCTAGTGGTAGATAGTTAGAACACCCGGTTACTGTTTAACCCAGCGACCGCGGAGTCCAGGTTTCGAATTTCCCGCTAGTTAGAAATGGAAGTAAAATTCTCCTTTGACTCTTTCATTATGGGGGCTGACCTTGAGTATTCAGCAATTATGGGTGGAGAAGACCGGGGGCTTTATAAGTTAGACTTGAATCGTTCTTTTTTACATAGTCAGTCGTCGGGGAACGTGGATATGAACCTAGTACTGGAGCTTAGAAGCGCCCGGTTACTGTTTATGGCCTCAGCGACGCGTGAGTCCAGTGTTCGACAACTCTCCTGATGGAGAACATTAAAAATCTTCCTGTGACTCCATATATGGGAGTGGCCTTTGACTCAGCAATCTGATGCCGGAGGAGAAGACCTGGAAACTTTCATTATCTAGACTTGAAACGTTTTTTCTTTTTTTATGGAACTTCGTGGATGGCCTAGTGAATAAGAGCCCGTTAACTCCGACACTCTTTACAAGCTGACATCATTAGTGCTGGTTATGTTAATCAGCGACGGCGGAGTCCAGTGTGATATCGCAATCCCGCTTGATGCATGTCTTTTACGAGACAGTAACAAACCTCCTCTTGGCCATGAACATACCTGGAGTGCCTAGTGGATAGAAGCGCCCCGGTCACTGTTTAAACTTCAGCGACGCGGAGGTCCAGTGTTTCCAATACCCGCTGGTGGAGATAGGGTAAAATCTCCTATGACTCACTTATTAATGTGGGCTGGAAATTTGCTATGTAGCGTGCGCAAGTATGGGAAGAGAGACCGGAGGGCTTTATAAGCTAGACTTGAAACGTTTTCTTTTTCTTTGGCGGGGAACGATGCCTAGAGGATAGAAGCGACCCGGTTACTGTTTCTTAATACTCAGCGGACGCGGAGTCCAGTGTTTCCGAAATCCCTTTTCTGCTACTTGGTTGGAGTATGAGAGTAACCTCTCCTCTTGACTCATTTATTCATTATGCGGATCAGAAAAACCGAGAGCTTTTAAAAGCTAGAAACTTCTCAAAACCACCGGTTTTCTTTTTTGGGAACTTGATGAGTGACCTAGGCTGGCGGATAGACCGCCCGGTTACCTGTTAACCTCAAGCGACGCGGAGTCCAGTGATTCGAATCCCGCTGATCAATTTTTAATTAAAATTTCTCCTATTTATAAGACCAACAGATTTTCCTCTATTTTATATCAATTAGTTACGCGGAGGAGAAGACCTGGGGCCTCTATTAAGCCGAGACTTGAAACGTTCTTTTTAATGCGATCGTGGATGAGTCCTAGTGGGATAAAGATGCGTCGCGTTACTGCTTAATCAGCGACGCGGAGTCAGTGTTTCAATCCCGCTTGATTCGGAGAAGTAGTAAAATCTCCTTTGACTCATTTCATTCAATTATGGGAGGAGAAGACCGAGGGCTTTATAAGCTAGACTTGAAACGTTCTTTTTTGGGAACTTGGATGGCCTAGTGATAGAGCATCCGGTTACTGTTATCTCAGCCAAGGCGACGCGGAGCAGTCCAGTCATTATCGTGTTCTCGAATCCTCCTCTGAGGAGAGTAAAATCTCCTTGGACTCATTTAAGTCTTTTGGAAGTTGAAATAATAATTAAACTCAGCGACGCGGAGATCCCAGCTGTACAAAATCCGCTGATGCGAGAGGTAAAATCTCCTTTGACTCATTCATTATTATGGGAGGAGAAAACCGAGAGCTTTAAAAGCTAGACTTCAAACGTTCTTTTTTTGGGAACGTGAATGGCCTAGTGGATAGACCGCCCGGTTACTGTAACTCAGCGACGCGGAGTCCAGGTTTGAAGTCGAGCTTTTGATGTAGAGATTCAATTAATTCTCCTGTTGACTCGTATTATGTGAGTTGTGCCTTTGAATCAGCTAATTTAATGGGAGGAGGAAGACACGGTGGCTTTATTTAGCTAGACTTGAAACGTTCCTTTTTAGAGATCTGGGATGGGCCCTAATGGATATGAGCGTCCGGTTACTGTTACATGTGCATGTGCATAGTCTTTCTAGAGACACTCTGTCTCCAGCTAATAATCTTCCTTTCACCACACTCATTTCATTCAATTATGGGGGAGGAGAAAAGACCGTCAGGGCGTTTATAAGCAGACTCTGAAACGTTCTTCTTTTTGGGCTTAACTTGTGTATGGCCTAGGTGGATTAGAGCGATACGGTTACTGTTTAAACTCAGCTTTACGCGGAGTCCAGTAGTTCGAATCCCGCTGATGGAAGTTAAAATCTCCTTTTGGATGGCCTATGGAATAGAGCCGCCCGAGTTACGTTAAACTCAGCGACACGTAGTCCAGTGTTATGTTCGAATCCGCTGATGGAGAGTAAAATCTCCTTTTGACTCCATTCATATAGGGCTGGCCTTGAGTACCTCAGCAATTATGCGAAGGAGCAAAGACCGCTGCGCTTTATAGCTTAGACTTGAACGTTTTTCTTTTTCGCGAACCCGTGGAAGTGCTGTACCCGTAGTGGATAGAAGTAGCCCGGTTACTAGTTAGCTACAGCGACGCCGGCATCCCAAGTGTTCGAATCCTCGCCTATAGCAGATTGCTTATTCGGTCGCCACACTCCGTTGTTACACTAGATGCCCGAGAGTAAATATACTCCTTTATTTAAATGACATAGTGCGATTAGCAGCGCCCGATGTACGTAACATCCAGCGACGCTGACTTCCAGTACGCCCGTTATCGCCGAATCCCACGCGCACTGACTGTGCATGTCGCAGAGCTTAACATAATTCCTCTTCGACCTTCCATTTCTATTAATATTATGGGAAGGAGGACAAAAACCACCGAGAGCTTTAAAAGCTAGACCTTTGAAACGTTCTTTTTTTTTGAGGGTAACGGTGAAATCGAGAACCTAGTGGATACTAGAGCGGCCCGGTTTACTGTTAACTCAGCGACGCAAAAGTCCCATGTGTTCGAATCCCGCCTTTGATGGCACGTGATGAAGCTTTTTAAAATCTCCTACTTGACTCTCATTAATGGGGGAGCTGTGGCCTTTCTTGTATTACCTCAAGCAATTATTGGTACGCGAAGAAGGAAACCGGGGGCTTTTATAAGCTAGTCTGAAACTATTCTTTTTTCGGCGCAATGTGGCATGGACCCTAGTTCGATCGAGAGTGATCTAACAGCGTCTGTTTACTGATTAATCTCAGCGACGCGGAGTTTCCATGTGTTCGATCCTCGCTGATGGAGAGGTAAAAATGCTCCTTTTACCTCAGGCACTCAGTTATGGGAGGAGAAGACCAGAGGGGCTTTTTGAAATGATCGTCACTCATACGGGTGTCGATTTTACTGCCTCCATCAGCGGATTCGAACCTGCTGATCTCCGTTGTCACACCAGCACCTAGTAACTGGTCTATACCTATTCATGCATCCTAGCTGCATTCTAGCTACAGTAAGACTCTCCCAGATCATTTAGTAGACGCGCTGATGCTCCAGTCTAACCTAGTACACCGGACGCTCAACCTCAATTCACTAGCCATCCACGTTCCCAAAAAAGAACGTTTCAAGTCTAGCTTATAAAAAGCCCACCGGTCTTCTCCTACCCCCATAATATCAGAAGATGATGCATTGCTTTAATTGTACCTACTCTAATGTGTCATTGTGGCAATGGTTACAATTATTACAGGTTTAATATTTCGAGGTTGTGTTTATTGTGTACCATTAAAAGTGCTTACAAAATGCAGTAACACCTATTCGAGCAGTGAGTGTCTTATTGTTGTTGTTGTTGTTGTTTAAGATTGGATTTGAGTCAATTGCTGTAGCAGTAAATAGGAAATGATGTTAATTGTTAAAGCTAATTCTAATTAAAAAATTTGCATAAATTGACGTTATCGTGGCGCCATCAGTAGAGTGACAGTGTTGCGGGGCAAGTGTTCGTTCCCTTCGCCAAGGTTTAGAAGAAGTAGAAAATATTCTTGATCTAGTAGAAGAAGATCCAACGACCAGCTCACGAAGAATTTCTACTCAATTCCATACCATGTACAGAGTACAACACATACTACCGGAGGATTATGGTAAACGTATGGAATTTTGTCGAGTGAAAAGATGATTACATTATCTTCAAATTTATTCAATCTCAATTTTCAATTTTTCACCTATAAATGAAATTTGAACTCCTAGATTAAATAACACTCGCAACAGTACTGTGTGGGCAGACGAAAATTCCCACGCAACAGTTGAGAGCAATTTTCAACATAGGTTTTCGGTAAACGCGTGGTGTGGTATGGTCGATGGTTTTTTAATTGGTTCTTTTATTATTTGAGAATCCTCCTTCAAAGGAAACCCACTATGGGGTGGGGAGATTTTTACAAATGAAGATTACATCATGTGAATCTATTGGAGGATGTTTCTTGCGTCTAAAAACGTCAGAAATGCCATATGTAGCTTCAGCATGGATGGGAGGCTCCCAGCAAACCATTTCTGCTTTTCGTCCAGCCGCACGGCAAACATTTATACTTGCGATGGTTTCCATGAGCGTCTGAAGCTTGGGTCACGGTGGTTCAAACAAAAGAACGATCGATTTATAGTAAAAAGGTCGGATTTTCTCCCCACTCGACCGATTTTTTCGAGAAAATGTGCAGGCGTAATATATCTTTAAATGGAAGGGCATGAAACGAATAAGGAAGAGCAACAGCGCCGAGTCCTTTTCTCGTTTAGCCATCCGATAGCATAAAGTGTTTGTAAGCAAGCGCAATGGCCGGCAATTTTCTAACATTTATTAAAAGTATAACCACTTGGATAACCGAAATTGTTAATGTGTATGAAGTTTGTTTAATGTGTCATTACGCTAGTGTATAAAATGAAAGTCAAAAAGAAGCCTGAGAAACTCGGGATAAAGGGCATAATCATGAGTTTGTTTAGTACACTTTAATTTATCTTCGTGGTACAATGCTTCGGCTCCTGGAAATTTGGTTCCGTTCCATCCGACTCACCCGAATATATATATATATAATACAATATATATATATACTGGTATACATATATTACCATTATATATATACACTATATATATAATACTATAAGTATATCAGGTAAATTATCTATATTAATATATAAATATTATAGTGAGTATGAACAAAATAATATATATACGCACGCGACGCCGTTATCTCATAACTATTTTATATATATTTATATCACCTGATTGTTTTAGTCTGGCCAACGACTATATATATCTATGTAGCTATTAAATATAAAGTTATATACTAACCAATATATAATTATAAGCTATACTAATAATAATAAACGAATACATAATAATCATAATAATAATAAAATAATTAAATAATAATATAATAAAAAAATAATTAACATGAATAATAATAATAATAATAGTTATAATTTTTGTCATAACTGTTTCACTAGATGTTTTTTTAAAAACTTTAATCCTATTTCTCATCTTAATATAGTAAAATTATATAATTGGTTTTTGCTTACAGATTTGTATTTTTGCTCGTCCGACAAGTGTATGTTTCTATTCACTGATCTGGACCCATCCTGGAATTTTGTTATCTTCCTAAATATGATTCCTCTTTATCAGAAAATTCCGGTGACAATAACTTTTTGTTTTTTCGTAGCGCTGAATCACCGGAGTTTTTATTAATTTTTATTGCTTCTTTCGAATACGCGACTAATTGATTGGAATGAGTTCTTATCTACCGCGGGTCGTATACTCTAGCTTTGTGTGTCCAGTCAAATTTGTGCAAAAAAAAACATTTTTTTAAATGAATTTTAAATTTCCACACGGTGAACACACTAAAATATTAATATTATATGATACTATATAATATATATATAAATAATATATATATATATATATATATACTTCATATACTATAGTATTGGCTCAATACTACTATATATATATTATATATATACTATATAATATATATATATACTATATATATGAGAAATGCCTCGTTGGCCGCGCAGCGAGGTTGGTCAACCGCCCACCTCTCATCACTGTAGGGAGACGCTGGTTTCAAAATTCCTCGCGCTAGCAGTGGGTTTTAGTTCTACCTAGGGCCGGGCAAGGATATAAAACTTGACTTCGCGAACCACGTTGGTTGGGGCGCTGCGTTTTGGGATACCAGGCCTTTAAATGTTCGATATTCTGGTGGTCCCCCGTGGTTACCCTTGCATAGGGAGTTAAAAGCACGTTTTAAAGTAGTTTATATTATCATTATATATACTATACTATAGTATATATACTATATATATATATAATTATAATTATACTATAGTATAATAGATTATATATACTACTATATATATTATTACTATATACTATATATATACTATATACTATATACATATATAATTATATATACATATATCATACATATTATATATACTATATATAAAGACTTTACTTTCATAATCTTACTTAAATACGCTAAGACAAAGGTAATTTAATATTATCTTTCATGGATTTTGTAATAATTTTAATATTATCTTTAATGGATATTTTTTAAAAAAATGAAGACAACTTAAAATTGTATTCTTATTGCTTAACTTAGAGCTAACATGAATTTTGTACTGAGCAAACTTTGTTCACTTTTTAAGATTAATTTTTTTAAACTCATGCAGAAATGACTCCTAATATACAAAAGAATAACATTCATCAATCAGCTAACGAAACTAGACTTTTTGCATTCACTTTGTTTCATGTTTAACTCTTGATCCTACAATTTTTGTTCCAATATTCGGAATTGGTCGTTTTTTTCTTTGCTAAATATTTACTAACGTCTTTTTTTTCTACTTTTCCTTTTTTGCCTTCACTCTAATTATTTTATTATCTTGTTCTCGCTGATTATCCAATAGCAATTTTTAAGACACTAGTTAATTGTTATTCATTCGAATGTGTGTTTGTGTGTGTGTGTATTTTTTTAACCTAACCTAACAATAAATTGTAGCATTATGAATGGGGTAAAATACTTTTCCACTCGCTACAGTTTTAATAACTTTCTAGAGACCTCCCGTTTCTAAACGCGCTTATCGACGAAAAAGTTTCTTCTACTTTTTGTATGATATCAGATTTTATTTGATATTTAAATGAAAATTGTTTCCAATGTTTATTTTATGGTCCTCATATGTTCTATATCATCATAGAATGTGGATTTATTGGGTTGCTGGTTCTACATTTTAAAAATATCAGTTTGTAAAAATTAATATAAAATTTAAATTGAACTTCTTTGTTGTTTACGGCACTGCTACGTTATAAGAATCGGTTATTTTATTTTTATTTTTTTACAAGATCGTTAGGAAATAATGCATTTATTAATTCTAAGTTTTAAGAACATTGCTTTTAAAGACTATCAGCCAATTTTCATGAAACTTATATGAAATGCTTGTTAACAAATTGTAAAAAAAAAAATAAAGAAAAGAAAAGTTAGAAAAATGAGATTGAAAAATAAATGTTCGTTCTAGTCTCCAAATTTCTTCATATATATATGATATTTACTGTCAGATGTTTTCTTAAAATATTTTATAGGCATATATAGGTCTCTGATAAAGCAATATTTTATTATTTTTCCAGCATTCACGGGGGCGGAGACCTCAGTAGATAAATGTTCGTGTTACATACATTCATTTTATTACCTAAAAATCTAATGATAAAAATTTTATTTCCTAAAAATCTTGTAAAAAAATTTCTAAAGAAAAATACAAAAATATCCAATCCTATAATTCAACAGGCCCATGATTACGCATTTTACGTTATATTTATTCTTCATGGTTATTATTATTATTATTATTATTATTTATTATTATTCATTCATTATTTATTATTCCGTATTATGTATATTATTAGTGAGTAGTTATTCATTATTTATTATTATTATTATTGGTAGTTGTAACGGTAGAAGTATCCATGTACATAGTCATAAAATACCATAAAAATGTAAAAAATACTTGTGGGTAGAAACTAACATTCATAACAAACCAATGATCGAAAATAGAAAGAACTTAAAAAAAAACTCCATAGTTGTGATAAGAAAGCCTCTCAGACTTATTTACTTTTGGGTAGGGGATCTTTTTGTCACCTAATTACCTCAGATACTTTTCTTCAATGATTACAATTTCCTCTCATATAACAGACTGAGGAGGGTGTCGCATCTTCACAGTAGCTATATCTATTATTATTATTATTATTATTATTATTATTATTATTATTATTATTATTATTATTATTATTATTATTATTATTATTATTATTATTATTATTATTATTATTATTATTATTATTATTATTATTAATGGTGTTACTTGTAGCATAAATTGTTCATCAAGTTTAAATATAAACATCTTTTAAACTTAGTAAATTATTTTAATGAGGATTGTTTAATATTGAATTTGTTACCAAAATATAGATTTACCTTATTTGACCGGTTTTTCAGGCAGAGTCGAACAGATACAAAGTTTCTAGTTTGCAACTCAGATTAAAAAAGGTATTATTTGAGTTTATTCTATAATATGCATGATCATTTTATAGAGGAAAGGTTTTAGTCATCTGCCCCTAATATATATATTATACTACTAATATATAATACTATATATACAGTATATTATATATATATCCTATATATATATATATATATTATATATATACTATTTATACCTATAGTAATATATATATATATATATATACTACTACTTGAAATATAGTAGTATTTTATATAGAGGTACTATAATATATATATATATAATATATATATTATAGTATATATATATATATATACTATATATATAATATATATAATATATATATGATATATAGTATATATATATATATATATAGTATATACATATATATATATAACGGAATTATTAATATAATAATATAATCTATATATATATTATATATATATATATATATATAATATATATATATACTATATAGTGATATATATATATATAAAGTATATATATATAATAATATCACAATTGCTATATTCAGTATTCTTATACTATTATATATATATATATATATATATATATATATATATATATATTACAGTGTAGTTTGAAGGAAAGTAGTTGTAGACTTAACAACTCTAGTTCATGTAGTTTAATTTTGGTTGTGGAAAAGGAAATATTAAAATCTCCACAGTTTTCTGCTAACTTTTTCATTTGTTTTAGCAATTTAGATTTGCTTTATAAAACTTTGTAGTAACTATTATTATTTATTATTATTATTATTATTATTATTTATTATTTATTTATTAAATTATTATTATTATTTAATTATTATTATATATTATTATTATTATTATTATTATTATTATTTTCATCGCACTCACTGCAACTTTTAAAAATTTTTACCCATGCCATAATATTTAATGCATAACGCAAATGACCTTTCCTTTTGGACTTTTTTATTTTTTTTTCTATTTTTTTTTTCGGGAAACAGAAATTTATAAAGTGCACATTTCTTTTTTTTTTTGAGGTTTTCTTTTTCACAAATATTTAGTTTTGCTTTTGAAAATTATGCTTTGACTTTCAGTCTTGCACCTCTATTTCTTATTCTAATAAGTTATAATAAATACTATTGTAGGAGGTAAGTTTTCTTTATTATTATTATTATTATTATATTATTATTATTATTATTATTATTATTATTATTATTATTCATTATCTATTATTGATTATGTATTATTATTATTGATTATTATTATTGATTATTATCTAATTGCGTTTAAATCATTTCATCAATTTTGAAGAGCATAGAACAATTGAAGCACCATTTTATAATTTTTCTTTATGAATTACACGAAAGCACTCAATTAAGAAAATATTAAGTTATTAACCCTTGTACCTTTATGGAAATGATTTTTTTGTCATACTAAGATATTAAATACTGTTAAAATGTTAAGAAAAAGGCACTGATGTTTATTGCAATTTGCTTGCTTGGGATATACTTATTATAACCGTAATTTTTTTTTTAGAATTAACAAAATCATTTTTGAAATTAGTTAAAATATGTTTTTGAGAGATTTGAAATATTATTTGGAGATAGAGGAATAGTAAGGCCTATTGGTTAATTAGGAGGAGAATTCAGAGTTGAAATAGTTTTAAAAATGGACGTAGTTTTATGCTAAATATAGTACGATTGGGAGGTTTATGTAATTCTTAAGTTAGAAAACAAAATAAAAGATACATAAAATGCTAGTGTATATGATGTAGGAAATTAAAGAATAAAACGGGGCTTTTTAAAAGTTATGGTGGTAAGAAGTACAGGCGAAGAAAGAAAATTCTTTGATGCAAGGGCTGAATTAAGCGTTATTAGTAACAAGAAAAAACTTGGTGGAGTGGAAGTAGAGAACTCGGTGGCCCGAGAGTTCTGTGCAGAATATTTACATATTATATAATTATTATTATTATTATTATTATGGTATTATCGACAATGATAACAACTTTAACAAATATAGATACACCATATATCAGGTAATACTATCATACCAAAACACATCTCAAACAAACAACATATACTCGGAATCCACGGCTAGAACATAAAACAAATAAAATCCAAACACTCGGATGTCTTACATCAATATATTCCTTACCTCGCATTTGATATCTGATTTGAGATAAAAATAACAGTCCCATAACATATAAGAGGAAACAAACTAGACTATATCCAGCTCAGTTCCTTAAAATTACGGCCGTGATTAAATGTATTCTCAGATAACTACTCCCATAAATATATAGTAATATTTCAGAGATGGATATAACTCGTACGAAATTCCTCGTAGCGGAATATTTCTCTATCTCGTATCATAAAGATACGAAAAACGTTTAAAGTAAATTAATGAGAAAATATTATGTAAAATATCTCGTATCAATTTATAATAATAGAAAATCCAATATATTAGCTCAAAAAGTTCAAATACTCCACGTCATTTACTACTTCTATTATCTCCTCTCTCCTACCGCTCCTCACCAGTTGTTCTCTATCGTTGACTCCAAAAAAGAAGAGATAACAATATACATATCTATATGATCTCTACATACACTGACTTTAGTTCATACTGACTAAAATCAATATCTGACTCAATTAATTCAACTATCCAATTCCTCTTCCGCATAACATGACGCTATGGCATCGGCAGAAAAATCATCAGGTACATGAGGCTAGCTGGTGTGGCAACATATTAGCGGGTGTAGGCAGCATTGCAACACGATCACAATTAGCCGATAGAGATAATCTCAATCGACAAGTAACATTCCAAGCTCAACCGAATACTATTCACTTCCCTGGACCTAAAAATATAAGACAGGGAAAAACTTAGCACAGGAACCCGCTCACTTATAGAGCATCTTACTTGATATACCAATTCAAGACCATAATGAGAAAACGGAGACCAAATCCAAACTCCGAATATTTTGATTCTCAGTCATACTTTCAAGACCTTTCCATATTATTATCTAATCTCGTAATAAACCCGCTCTCCACTAATATCCTCGCTTTATTACATACCTACTAATATAAATATATACAAAGTATAACTCACCATGATAACCATCAACAAACATCAACACACACTACAGCAACCCTCTATATATCTAACCTCACAAACACATAAGTTATCACACGTTACCACACATACTAACACAAGTACACAGCTCTTCACATACTACCATATATTCCCCCTCACCTACCCTCCCATACTGATGTCCGAAATGCAAGAGAGACCCTCTGCAAAAGGGTATGACTATACATCAAACGGATGTGGAGAACACATAAAACCTCATATATTTAAAAAATACCTATAACTACTAACTATTGACAACATAGAATCCATACTTACTATCAATACCACTGCACATCACAAACCTCAACTCTAAGGAACATCACATACCCCATAACATACCCATAAACCGGGCTAAACCCCTTACACCTCATCCACTTCCATTCATCTACCTCCTAAAATCCAATATATATACCACAGTGCTCAAACCACCAACTACCCCTCAATATTTCAATATATAAATTATATTACTCTATAAACTTAACACCCTTCTAAATCTCACTATCAATTCTACTCTCACCGGACGTTGTACAGTCTATCGATTATAATACCAGCACATCAGGAGCCTCGGATCACAGGGCAGGGCTCCCACGACCTAGCGGAATTGATTCGACACCCTACACAATGCAACATACTATTGGCACAACCCCGCCACACCATCCATCAGCTTGGCTATTCACTCCACAGTCACATCATCCACTCTCATTTTCTATACGTAACAGCATCGCACATGAACATCGACACATATTTAATCCTGCGGCATAAATCGCTAACAATCACTAAGTATTCCAGATTATATTACTCTCACCTCTCCTACAGAGTACCTCCTGCGCTTCCCCCTCACTCCACACTTTCCCCTGCCGTTTCCCTTTACGCTCCCTACACCTATCACATTTAAAGTAACAGCGACACATTATCGCCCATGTATAATATGAAACAGTAAATCATCCCACCCTCACCACAGCTGTAGATAATTGCGTAAATATATGAAAAATAACGATTTTGCTTCATACCCTACAAACTTAATATATATAAAAAAGATCACCTACTATGGTATCTATATGATCATAATTCTACATTAATTTCTACAGCTCCATATATAAAATAACCCTAGTATCTTTCCATACAAACAGAACTGACAACCTTCCTAAATCAACCCTCATACTCTATAATTAGTAATTATATAACACCCACACATACACAAGGATATGCAATCTCACAATAAGTTATATATCGTACTTAAGATTCAGTCAGCCACATAACATAAACTACATAAAACCTACACACACTAAATAAAGTCATATCTGTATATAGTAATCGTACAATCTTAGCAACTCATTACAACTAAAACTAATAACTAGGCTACATATATCCAAACATCATTATCTACTACTATCTAGTACTATATCTAATTACGTCATAACGTATTCGTGAAACAAAAATATGTTGTCTAACCAATAATATAAATAAATGAATCAGTAGCCTCTTAAAAGTATAAGGAGACAAAAGTACCTCTTTTCTAATACTGTAGAATTGATCTCACATAATAAGCATCTGGTACGAGATAGTGACACCTAATATAGTTTCAAATATCTTGCTCAAACGATAACATATCAATATGATAGCATCGGCAACTTTCTGGAATCCCATAGATACAAAACTCAATACTGGTTCGTCCTTGCATAATCAGCACACTGTTCCACAGCATGTTTGATAATATCTCCTATATATATTATAATAATACATCAATCACTTAATATCTGTATGTATACACCCTAAAATGAACTCTCGCTAAATGTAGTACAAATTCACTACCATTCAATCCTAACAAAATAGGATAGATTCAATACAGAAACTAGACCACACCCAATTAACCAGTCATGTTTAAGCGCCAAAACATGCTGAAATCCATGAAACGTTACCTCTTGGCTTCTAGCCCGCATGAATAGAGTTCTCTCTGTTCTGAAGATGATAGACATCAATAAAAGAAACATCTCTCCATACTATGATAGTAAGACTATATACCAATAAGAATGATAAAATCATTAGACAGATGGAAGACACTGGAAAGAGTCCGATAAAAGTGATCGAGTTTATAAGACAAAAAAGCATTTCAATCAACCATCTCTTGCCCAGAAACAAATCGTCCCTAGGGAATGCATACCTCGCACAAAATTCCTCTTCAAACAAACGAATCCAATACATCCTAGACCTGTGATACTGAGAGTCTACTCATGTGCAAGAAGAGTGTAGATGAGCAATATCTCTCCTCCTTTATGCATTACTATGGTCTCTAGATCTTTAAGTATTTTCGCTAGGCGCATAAATGTGAGAATTTCTATATATCCACGTCCTGGAATAACCTATAAAACAGTGTCCCTCTTACTCCCCTTTATAAATATGCCCATACAATTGATGCACGATTCTAAGCAAAAGAACGCAGTCTCTCTACAATAAGAAAAAATAGTAGTATATTCCCCTATGCCACGCATCAATTTTATAAGAGCAATGTATGTGGAAAACTTATATGTACAATTAATTATCCTACATCGGCCACAATCCTAAATCAAAATACACTCTATAGATAACCCACAGTATACAATATCTAAAGAAGCTATTCTATCTAGTACCTCTAACTATGAACTTACTATCTCGAGCACAGTACTTCCTCACCATGGATATCGACAGTATAGAACTTTATATATTGACACATCCGTAGCCTATCTTCATAAACACTCGATAACTTAAGAACTCCTTCATACTCCGTTACGTAGCGCCATTAACCTAAACGTCCTCATCAATGCTCAACCTTCAAGCAAATAGATGGTATCTGTAACAGTATGAGTAAATGGTCGTGATACTGTATTCCTGTATATAATACTTACTATTCCTTATCCACTTCTTAATGCGCAAGATGGTCCCAACCATCTCTCTCCCCCCCATTTTAGCGGATATAAAGCTATATCTTAAATCATATATTAAAAACAACAAAATAATATATCATAAACCAATATTTTGATCAGCCTTTTTCTACAGTGTGTATAAAAATTGTCGACTTTGTATTTTATCAATAACTAAATATCACATCATATAAAAAAAATATAGCCAAATCTTGTAGCCAATATGGTGAAAATCAGTAATTATGTAGTAACAAGTGAACTCTAAAATAAATATATAATACTGAAAATATATTAATATACTCAATTATCATTACATCTAACAAGGCAACAAGATATATAAAATAAGTTAAGAATAATGACGTACTTAACTTCATATTACATCTTGCATATATATGTTCAGCTTTACTCTTTTCAATTCATTAATAAGCTAAAAAACTTACGAATATTTAGCAACTTCACCCTATTTCATATAATATATTACTTTTGAATAGTGTCTACGTTGAAACAGAACACGACACATAGCACCGTATGTACGGTAGACTGATAAATAAAAAAACACATAATACTAAGAACAAACAAGACTATAAAGATTTATTAAAACTCATATCTTATATTTATATAGTATATGATACCTATACCGAGCAGATATTATATTATAATATATATATATATATCATAATTAAGGAAGATAATATAATAATAAAATTTATAACATATAATAATATATTACATTTCAATTATTAAAGAGATAATTAAGAAAATTATGCTAATTAACATGTTTATAATTTATAACTATTAAAGATAAACCTATTCGATCCAAAGGAGATAGAGAATGGGCTGGATTGAAAAGAAATAATGGGATATGAGAAGAGATCATATGCAAAAAGAAGTGGGGATACACAAATAGTTCCGCCCGGAACATCATCACAACCGCAGCAAGAAAAGTTAGCGCCCTAAAACACGTACACTTATAACAGTCAATGATATACAATGAATTACAGCAGTAGAGAGATAGTGTAATAAAAACTAAGGATAAAAAAAAGAATATAAGAATATAAATAAATATAACTACTATAGCAGAAAGACGCTTTAGCAGATACTCAATGGTTAAATGCTTTCAAGGCTAACCGAGGTCTCATTCTCTTATAGCTTAATGCCCGTTCTCCCCGAGCCAATGTGCAAAGAGTATAGTTATAAAATATATTCAATAGCCTGAAGCTGAAACGGAATAAGAGCATTATAGAAAAAACGGAAAATTGAAATTGGATATGAAACATAAGCATATTCGTCTGACCTAAATCCAGCGCAAAAATATAACCAGAAGAAT
>JABUQX010116063.1:17500-26593 GCA_015478945.1 Trachelipus rathkii | reverse complement strand
TAATATAATAATAATTAATATAAAATAAAATATAATAATATAATAGTAATTAATAATTTAATAATAATAACTAATAATAATTATATAATAAAATTAATAATAATAATAATAATAATAAATAATAATAATAATTATAGAGAAGAAGAAGTGATAGAAGAGAAGGAAGCAGAAGAAGCGAAGAAGAAGAAGAAGAACGAAGAAAAGAAGAAGAAGCAGAAGAAGATAAGAAGAAGAAGAAGAAGAAGAAGAAAAAAAACTTCAGAGCTTGAGTCGGAATCTGGTCGCGCTGGTCGGAATCAAGTTTAGTGGAGGTTGAAGAGGCGGAGCATGTGCGGAGTTGGAACCGGATCGGTGCTGGAGGCTGAGCGATATAGTAGCGGAGATGAAATCGCCAAAAAGGAAGACCCTGGGTTGAGCGGAAGGCGGCCAAAATTCAGACTCCACTGTGTGAGCTCGATTTTTTTGACGTAATAATAATAATAATATATTAATAATAATAATAAATAATAATTAATAATAATAATAATAATAATAATAATAATAATAATAATAATAATAATAATAATAATAATAATGAATAATAATAAAATATTAGCGTGTAGTCGGTTTGTTCATTCGAACACCTGGTTCGATTGAGAGGCTGTTAGGCCTAATCTTCGTTCGGAATCGGGCCGCAAAAGAGAGCGTAACCTCCTATTATTCAGCTTACGCTCTCGGGGGAGGTAACCCCTAAATAATCCTAGAGACTGAAAACTCCGCCAGTTATGTAGTTAAACATCTCAATATCCTATATTACCAAAGATTTCAAAATATACTCATAATAGTTTTCGAGATCGGCTGCCACGGCTCAAAGGTAAATTAAAACTACTCAAGTTAAGCCCATATTTAACCAATACCGATACCGATACCCAATAAAATGGCCGAATACGTGCCAATACCATAAACATTATCCTAGGCCTTTTATAATACTATATATATATATATATATATATATATATATATATATATATATATATATAAAAAAATACATATATATAATATAAATAATTTATAATATATATATATATATATATATATCTCAGATAAGTGGGCTATTTGCCCCCAGAGAAATTCACTAGTTACCCCTATGATGTATATAAAAAAGAATATTATTTAGTAACACTTTGTATTTGACATTTAAAAATTTAGAAAAGCAAAATATTTAAAAAAATAAAGTTAAATTTACTTCTTCTTAAACGTTTAAAAATAACTCTTCTTTGAAACTATAAACTGCTTGAACATATGTAATATTTTAATTTAGAAAAAAAAAGTTTTTCATAAAAATGAACCTGCTTTTCAGAAAATCCTCCTTATACGATGTCCTTAGATCCAATTTCTATTATTTTGAAATCCATAAATAAGCGCTCAACATTGATGCTACAAGAAAGGATTCCTGAAACTGATGAACTGCCTGGACTCAGACCCAGATTCCAGTCGATAAGGTATTATATGTTGAAATAGTATATTCAACAAAGAGGCACTTCCTAACTTTAAATAATCAGACATCATTCTGAGAAAAATCTGAACGTCGTGGATAACACAAATGGCCGAAAGAAATTATTTTGTTTCAGTTAACATATTTAACTTTTTTTCACTGGATACTTCATTCATTTGCTAAAATCTCTTCTTTATTTTCGAAAGCATTAATTAGAATTCAGTGGTTCTCAACCTTTTCCAAACCAACGCCCCCTTCGAGATTATCGGCTTAATCCACCGCCCCCCACTTCAGAATTTTATATTTTAAAAAGTATTAAGATATTATTTATTTATATTATATATATATATATATATATTATTATACAATAAATATATATATATATTATATATATATTATATATTATATATTATATATATATATATATATATTATATATATATATATACTTAATTTCTTTATATAATTATTTTTATTTTAATTATTATATTATTTTTTATATTATTATATTATTATATTTATTTTCATTATTATATTTATTATTATTATTATATTATTATTATTATATAAAAATGAAAAATAGTACTTACCAGATTCCTTAAAAAATTTATTTTACGATTAAAACATCATTTTTGACACTAGTGGCTGCCTTGAGCCTGGTGACTTGCACATAACCGATTGATGTCAGGAGAGATTGTACTTAGGCATAATCTTAAATCACCTCTCTGAGTAATATCCAATTTGTTTCTGGCTTTGTTTTTCAATTGTGTGACAACACTGAAGCCTTTTTCGACGAGATACGTTGAAGGAAAAGCCAGAAGCAATCCTTTAATTTCTTCCCATAGAAGAGGATACGAATCTTTTTTTTTTCGCCCAAAATACTTCGTATCCAAGCTCATTAAATAAACTTTGACATTCACTGTCATGCTTGAGGTCTATTAGGGGCTCCTGCATGGACTGTGAAATATTAGCTGCAGTCACATCTGTTGAAAACGGGTTGAATACCCATTGGGGTATTTGAAGCGCAATAATATCCTGAAATCTAGTTTCCATGTTTTCTTTCAGCTTATTTAAGTGAAAACAATAAACTTCCAAGTCATTACCTGCAATTTCATTTTTCTCCCAAACTGCCAGAAGATTAGGAAACTGACGTAAGTCTTTACGGCATAAATTACTTTTCAGAACACTTAGTTTCTCTATAAAAGCCCCTATAATCCCTTTTGTTTTGATGAAATTCATTTTTTTACCTTGTAGCTTCGTATTTATTTCGTTTAATTTGTCAAAAATATCAGAAAGGTAAGCAACATCAGTTCGTCTTTCTTTTAATGAATTGGCGAGACTGTGGTCAGCTGTGTCGAGAAATTCAATAACTGTTTCAAAGAGGTTATAGAATCGTTGTAAACAATTCCCTTTAGAAAGCCACCTAACCTCCGTGTGTAGCAATAATCGTTCAAATGCTTCGTCTTTTTCTTCACAAAGCTGGCGAAATAAACGATCATTCAAAGAGTGGCATTTGATTTTATTGACGGCACTAATGACACAATTAAGAGACTCGTATAATCTTCCGCTTAAATTTTTAGCAACTAAATGTTGACGATGAATAACACAGTGAACAGTCATAACCCCTGGAACAGCTTGCTTTAAATGTGCACTAAAACCGCGATATCTACCTGTCATAGCTGCAGCACCGTCAGTAGCACATGCAAGAATATTAGATAATGGAATGTCTTTTTCGTTAAACATTAGAGAAGAATAAGGTCCGGCGAGCTCGTATGCTTGGAGTTGTCTGAAACTCTAGCTCGATGCTGAAAGATAAGAAAACTGAGCACAAAGGAAACTTGGCGGAACAATGAAGAGCAAATTCAAGCGGAATGTTTATTCGACATAGGTAAGATTTTTTTATTTTTGAGCTTTTGAAATATAATACGTGCATTGCGTGGAAAATGATCTCGCTAATATACTCATATGCACGTCCTACAGGTTATGCATATGTGAACGTGGGTCGGAGAGAATGTGAGCTATTCTCTCCTTGTGGGCTTCGGTCTGTTCGTACACTGCATCGGACTTTTAGAATGAAGTAGACCCTCTTAGATAAGTTCTTGCATAGAGCAGACCTATTAGAAACTGTTGGTGCTTTATCTGTAAAAAAAAAATGATCAAATCTTTATTTACCTATCACTATATTCGCAGCTTATCCGTAAATTTCGGTGGGTTGAGCATCCGTGAAGAATCTATAAGATATTATTGAGGATATTTTACAAGCCTTATTATAGGCATTTGCTCACTCACTCAATAGCCATACTTTTCCTTTCCAATCAGGTAATCGCGACACTCGCCGTAAATCACCTAGTTATAGTATAAATAATGAGTTACTCTCTTCAAAAATTCACACATTTATCAAGACGATATTAAATAGAATAAAATTTAAAATTTTCGCTAGTATGGACTCCCTCTATAAAATGCGTATTGGTTCTTTTTATTGTGATAGAAGCACGAGATCATGTTTCGGAAGATAGAGGGAGCTGGATTCTATGTATAGTTTGCATATCTAGTACGTAAGGTGCTAATAGTATATACAATGTAGTAAAAAATCTTCGAACCTGAGAGCGTTATGATGTAGGATGTCTTTTTTTACTTCAACACTATTACATTCATATTCTTACATAATTATATACATGTATAGCATATTATTCTGTGCAAACGCAGACATTGTAATAAATTGGTTACTACTCTATTGAGGCAGTAACAGAAAGGCTCGCTATACTCTATATATATCGATTATACCGTATTTCTTCCAATACTAGTCCCATGCTCTCATCATTTTGTAGAGAGCTATTTAATTGCTCACAAGGCACCAGAAAGATGTAATGGAGTGTATGTATGTATGTATCGCTAATTACTGGGAGACATTAATGTATTGGCCTATTATTGGTGAGAATCTTCTTCCAACCAACTAGGACCAACCTTTATACTGTTCTCTACGGGACCTTTCTTACGCGTTAAGGTCCTGTTCATTTGACAGGCATTTTATCTCATTGTCGTAACTATCCTTAACACTAAATTGTCTTTGAGATGAGCTTCTCACAATTAATCCATGTTTAGACGTTTAGATTGTCTGTTATATTTCCAATTAGCCAATATTATTTGTATTTATGTGTTTTAGTCATATTAGTGTGATCTTTTTTTTTTTGGTTGCCAAGACAACTAATTAATGATCTAGTATGGATTCTGAACATTTTCATCACAATGTTAAACATCGTGCTATACTTGTGTTTTTATCAACATGTAGACATACTCTAAGATGTGAATAATATATATTGCTGTAAATATTTGTATATATTATATATAACTATGTATGTTCGTAATATATAACATATGAATAACTTTACTGTGATATAGTACTCCTTCATTTTTACATATCCTATACCTTACTTTATTAGTCTATTTATGCTACTAAAAATAGCACATTTACTGTTTTTAGCTATTCTTGGTGAATCTATCCATCTTATGACAGATATTTTTTAGTTAAATTACGTAGTGAAATAGGCTTCATTATTATTATATATATACTCATTATTCATAGTATACTAAGACAGAGTCTATATATCATATACTAAATATAATAAAGGATATACATATATTTTTATATATAAGTGCAATTTATTTACATATTTTAGATGGAATAGTTAGTATAAATGAATATCTACATATTAATTTATAGTAATATTCTATATAATTAGATACGTAAATATATTCTAGCCATATATACACATTCTTATTATTATGCTTTTATAATAATCATAATAGCTATATTATATATATATCATACACGTATTCAGTACATAATAACTCACTAAAATAACCATCATACATCAACACTAGGGTATAGTATATTAATAGGTATTATCTACTATTACTAATCATATAACTATAATATATGATATTATGAGAAATTATTATTGTGGAGATTGCATAAAACTCGTTATGATTATCAAATCTGTTTAAAATAATGATATTGTCTCTTAAAACAAATATTTATGTACTTTTTAGAAATAAGAATTTAAGTATTTTAACCAGTTTAATACAAGCACCTCAAAGAGGCTATTATGTGAGTATCTTATACGGCATCTGTATATTAAATGGGTATCTTATATAATGATAAAAAATAATGATGTGATCTAATCGCACCGCTTAACATATATAAAGAACCAAAGAAAACAAGATTTATAAAAATGTCTTGTTAAGCTTCAATAAAATTCAAAAAAAAATGAAAATCACATAAAAATGCTAATCCAGGCCTTCAATATCATGTTGTCAAAAATGTGGTTGAAAAGAGAAGTCAATTGACATGAATGTGTTCACTATCTATTAAGGAGAAATACGAGCGGCGAGAGTGAACAAAACAAACACTTAAATAAAATCTAAAGATTAAACAATTAAATAAAGTACACAAACCATAATTATTAATTATTATTAATTATTATATATTATTTATTATTAAATTAATATTATATTATTATTTAATTATTATTATTATTATTTAATTTATTATTATATATTATTATTATTATATTTTTATACCTGTGTATATATGAGTGCCTAAATCAAATATTTATTTTTTTATATCGAATTATAATACTTTGTATTCACTACCATATATAAACATATACAGTATTGTCAATGATGTTAATTTAAGATATATATAATGTTATTTTTTTATTTATTATGTGAGTGAGTTGCGAATATTATTGATAGTCTCAATTATAGTTGTGCTCGAAAAAAAAAAAATTTTAAATGAAGAGATTTTAAAACTGTTTTATACATCTCAGTACCTCAGTAAGACTTAAGTGACGAATCTACATCTCGGTAGAATAATAGTTCTCTGGGTGCTTTATGTATTTTCACTCGTGACAACCGCTTTGTGGTTTATGTGATGCTTGCCAGGTAGTATAAGTTACATGGCCAAGGATCGGATTTTTCTCTTCGTCTCCAGCTCACCTAATCCCCATTCATGAATATTTTCTCCCATAGCCCACACCCCTCCCTCTAGTTCCTCATATTTTCTGGCTCACTTTATTGCTGTAGAGCTATTAGAAAGACATGAAGTATGAGAAATTTCAGTTAGTTAATTGGTTATTATATTATTTATATATTTTTATTATCAAGGTGAACTGTTCGTAGCGGGTATATAAAGCCGGAGTCAGTACAAAGCTTTTGAGTGATGGAAGCCTCAGAGTCCGTAAATTTTATTTTTGTGAGTATGAACCGGAGCAGATCAAAAAACAGTTGGTCATGCTCCCTCAGACTCCTCAGTGTAATCAACATATAAATATTACTTAACTCTTACAACAAAGAAAATCAAGCATGAGGAATTATGACTGCTCGACAAAATTATTTATATAGAGAAATTGAAGCATATATCAACTCTAAATTCAGAAGTTCTTCTATATACGGGTGACTCTTTTGGGTACCGCACCCTGGTGGGTGCCTTAACGACATCCCAGGGCCTGCTATTACCGGCCGCTCTCGTGGCGGTAAGGGCTCAATAGCGCCCCCCAAGGTATTTGATGAGGGGGCTTATAGTTAGCGCCCGCGCGCCTTCATCTTCTGAGGAAATACCGCGGCCGCGCGCGTTAACCGCCCCCCGCCTCAATAGTCGCCCGGTAAGGGAGAGATTTACAAAATAAAATTAATTGATATATATATATATATATATACTACTATATAGATATATTTTATAAGGGGTATTAGTAGGCTATATACGCCTACATAATCCTATATATATAGATATATATATATATTATATAAAATATATATATATATATATATATATATATATATATATATCTTACAAACACTGAAAAATTACCTTAAGAGTAAGGAAGTACATATTGGCAACTTAATTACAGCAAGAAAGTTGATTATTTTTTTTTACAATATGAGAAATATATATGATATATAATATATATATATATATATACTATATATAATATATATATATATATATATATATATTATATATGCATATATTATATATTATATATATATATATTATATATTATATATATAATATATTATAAACTTCGGAATGTGGAAGTTGCCAGAAGCGTCCAGAAAAACTATAGATACCCCTCAACTTTAAGCCAGAGATGCCAGACTGCATTACTTTTCGCAAATTTGGCTTCTTTTTAAAATCATGCCTTAAACTTGTTAGTGATAGGAAACCTTTCCCGTGTGATGGATGTGGTTTTCGTGTGAACGTGTGATTATTACACTATGTCTCAAGCAAAAAAGAAGTGTAGGCAATATTCGTCAGAATATTTGAAATATGGATTCATTCCATTTCCATCAAATGAAAAATTGCCAATGTGCCTTTTATGTGAGAAGACTCTGTCTAACGAAGCTATGAAGCCTTCTCGATTACAAGAACATCTGTCAAAAATTCACCAAGATAAGTCAACTCAGTCTATTGATTTCTTCAAAGACATAAAGAGGAAGTATGAAGGGAGACCTACAGTAAGTTCTATGTTCGAAAAAAGTTCAGTCAATATTGATAAAGGACTTCTTGCTTCTTACAAAGTGTCTTTGTTGATTGCTAAGTGTGGCAAGCCTCATAATATTGGAGAAACACTACTTTTACCAGCTGTTAAGGTAATACTTGATACTCTGATGATTTCCAATGCAAGCAATGTAATTAAGACGCTACCTTTGAGCAATAGTTCAGTTTCGAGAAGGATCGATGAGATGGCCTCTGATGTTGAAGATCAACTTTGTAAGATAATTAGAAAAACACAGTTTGCATTACAGATCGACGAGTCAACCCTCAGTGATAATGTAGCTTTATTATTAGCATATGTTCGTTTCATAAATGAAACTGGCGAGATGAATGAAGAAATGCTGTTCGCTAAAAGTCTTACCACTGACACTAAAGGCTCCTCTATATTCCATGTACTTTTAAGTTATTTTAACGAAAAAGACATTCCATTATCTAATATTCTTGCCTGTGCTACTGACGGTGCCGCAGCTATGACAGGTAGATATCGCGGTTTTAGTGCACATTTAAAGCAAGCTGTTCCAGGGGTTATGACTGTTCACTGTGTTATTCATCGTCAACATTTAGTTGCTAAAAATTTAAGCGGAAGATTATACGAGTCTCTTAATTGTGTCATTAGTGCCGTCAATAAAATCAAATGCCACTCTTTGAATGATCGTTTATTTCGCCAGCTTTGTGAAGAAAAAGACGAAGCATTTGAACGATTATTGCTACACACGGAGGTTAGGTGGCTTTCTAAAGGGAATTGTTTACAACGATTCTATAACCTCTTTGAAACAGTTATTGAATTTCTCGACACAGCTGACCACAGTCTCGCCAATTCATTAAAAGAAAGACGAACTGATGTTGCTTACCTTTCTGATATTTTTGACAAATTAAACGAAATAAATACGAAGCTACAAGGTAAAAAAATGAATTTCATCAAAACAAAAGGGATTATAGGGGCTTTTATAGAGAAACTAAGTGTTCTGAAAAGTAATTTATGCCGTAAAGACTTACGTCAGTTTCCTAATCTTCTGGCAGTTTGGGAGAAAAATGAAATTGCAGGTAATGACTTGGAAGTTTAT
>JABUQX010116063.1:0-10000 GCA_015478945.1 Trachelipus rathkii | reverse complement strand
ATATATATATATATATATATATAATATATATTATATATATATTATATATATATATATATATATAGGATATATATATATATATATTATACTATATATTATATATAATATATATATATATTGTTTCAATATTGAGCAGCGCCATCGACAACCTCCTGTTGGACATTTGGGGTGTAGGGTACATCCCATGACACTCCAGTGCCTAAAATTCGCACTTTTGCCACTATATCGACACTCTTTCTTACCAGAGGCTGCGGAGCCGGCTCCGGCTCCGGCCTAATTATAATTCCTTCTCCATTTACACTTATGAATCATTTAAATTTTCTGTTACAAAATTTTTATGGTATGATGAAATTGAATGTTTGTTAATATCTTTATTAACTAAGAAATTTAAAACCTTAGAAAATATTTTTAAGAAAATAAGATTTTAAGAAATACAGAAAAAAGAATAATTCACATTCTTCAAAATTTTAATATAATTCCTCTTTGAACGATGAACCTCCTGTACATTACGCAATATAATTTTATTAAAAACGTATATATATATAGATATATAGTATAATATATATATATATATATATATATATATATATATTAATATATATATAAATTATATATATATATTATATATATATTATTATATATATATAATATATATATATTAATATATATATATTAAAAGCGGAATAAATATATATTTCAGGTTTCATCCTTAAAGTTTAAAACTAATTCCCCTTTGGAACTAGCGAGCTCCTGAACAGATGTAATATAATTTATTTCAATGTAATTGTTTTTATTAAAAGTATATATATATATATATATATAATATATATATATAAATAATTATATATATATATATATATATATTATCCATCCCATTATATATATATATATTATCTTTTTTACCTTTTCAACCCTGACCACCCTATCATGGGAGAGGTACCCCTCCGACTCAACCTGTCTCCTCCAGAGATCTAAGAGGGACATTATGTTCCACGTTGTTCTATGTTGAAGTTTTTTAGACAGGAGAGAAAGAAGTGGGATGTGCCTTCGGACCTGGTTACAGTTTGACAGATGGCTTGTGTGGTTGGGTTAAGGTTGATCTGTGTTTGTAGTATTGTAATTTTAGGATGAAGGCGCCGCATCTTAGCTTTGCCAAGGAAGGATAACTGACTAGTTTTTGATAGTGAGTTGAATTCTGGTTCTATCTCCGATGGGCGTTTGTTTAAAATGTTGTTTGGTGGTCTGTGTCCTAAGTCGTTTTCTGTTAGTGTCGCTAAGTTGTGTGGGTGCTTTATGTTGTTGTTTGTTGGTGGGGGGGTATGGCGGAATTTGTTCAGGATTTGTTGTTAATATATAGCTGCGTGAAGAAGGAGGTTGTTTGAGTCTGTGGTCAGTAGGGTTAGAGAGTGCAATGTGGCATGGGTGTTTGGGTGTTTAGGTTTTGGAAAATAATTATGTGCCTATCATGTCCAGATGTGTGCCTATGGGTAGAATTTTGGTTTGTTCGTGCAGGTGTTGTTGTGGTGTTGTAGATGTGCATCCTGTTATGATTCTTAGAGCTTTGTTTTCAGTTGTTTGGATTTTCTTAATATTATTTTTAGTCCGTAGTGGGTGCCAGGTTGGAGAAGCGTATAGCTTAAAGCAGGGCGAATGAATTTTTTGTAAGTAGTGGTGGATGTGAGTAGTAGGGCGACGCTTTTGCGGATGAGCACGTACACGGCCATGTACGTATGTACGTACGTACATACGTACATACGCACATAAAGGCAAATCGGTTATTTGGACCGCGAAAGGTCGTTCTATTGTACCCGCAGAGTACAATAGAACGAAAAAATAAAAAATAAAAATAAATATATATAAATAAATAAACAAACAAAAAATAAATAATAAATAAATAATAAATAATAAATAATTAATAATAAATAATAAATAATAAATAATAAAATAATTAATAAATAATAAATAATAAATAATAAATAATAAATAAATAAAAAAATAAATAATAAAAATTAAATTTAAAAAAAAAAAAATAAATATATAAATAATAAAAAAACGTTACTAATTACGTGATAAATAGAAGTCTTCTTAAAACAACACAACACACACACCACACTATTATTTATTGATAAATTCGTCTACATGTAGCGTTAAGCCTCTCTCACCTGTCCCCGAGCCTGGCATTGGCCCGCATTGGACCTGGATGCTGCCAATCGCACTGCACAGCACTAGCAACGCCTAGCACGGGTGGAGTTTGCGACATATGGTATCTTCGCCTCAAACCTGACGACCCACACCTTCTGGGGGTAGTAACCTCATCGTAGACGAGGTTGACTGACTGGCCCCCCCGAGGGGGGTGCTGGCCCCTAAAATTAGGAAATGACCGTAGAATGATGATAACTTGGTATATCATCTTTCTTAGTAATGTATCCTTCAGTAAAGCCCGAGTAAAAGTGACGGCTACACCCATATTGAGGTTTTGGAGCTGTGCCCAATACCACTTGAAAAATGAGCATAGACAGGTGAAACCGGTATATGAGGATCACCACGCATTCTTTAGAATTCGCCGGTAACATGACGCTAGCTCATTGGAGGGAATGGGGCTGTGCCAAGAAATCCTTGGAAATTGACGATGAAAGGATGGCAAACTCGGTAGGTATTCAGCACATTTGGTCTGTATGAAGAGGGTAAACCTTCGTCAACATGACGAAGATACCTGTCGCTAACGTCTCACATGGTGTTTTGGGGCTGAGGCCCCAAAGTCTTGCGAATCGACATGAAAGTAAAATTTGGAAGAACACAACAGAAGAAGGAGAAAATAGGAGAACTGGAGGAAGAGCAACGGCGCTGAGTTGACTCAAGGTCTTATTTTTCAAATATTAATTATTTTTAAAATTTAATTATTTATTTGTAAAAAATTATTTATTTTTTTCAAATTTTTTATTTATTTATTTATTTTATTATTTATTTAAAACAATTTGTTTTTTACTAATTTATATGTTTTTAATGTTATAAGACGTAAAAAAATTTACATTTTTACACACCCTAAAGCAGTAAATCCAACCACCTTCCCTACCCCTCCCCCCCCATCCGTGATCTATTGATTCTATTGATTCAAGTCATATTTTTATATAACAACACAAAACTTATTATTCTTTTTATGTCTATAACTTAAGAAATTTACATACCTTAAAGCAGTAAATCAGTAAATCAAACTACCCAACCTACCCTCCCCACCCCACCCATGATCTATTATTGATCTATTGATCTATCGATGTATTGATCTATTTTTTTTTTTTCAAAAAACTTTATTCTTTTTTATGTTTATAACGTAAGAAATTTACATTTTACATACCCTAAGGCAAGTAAATCAGTAAATCAAACTACTCAACCTACCCTCCCCATCCCACCCCACCTCACCCATGAACTATTGATCTATTGATTCATGTCATATTTTGTATAACATAACACAAAACTTTTGTTTCTTATGTTAACAACTAAAATTTTTATCCTTTTCATGTTTATAACGTAAAAAACTTTACGTTTTTTTACATACCTTAAAGCAAGTAAATTCAGTAAAATCAAAAAGAAACCAAACCGAACTCACCGTTCTAAACCTCCCACCCACCCATGATCTTTAATTATATTTGAATTCAAGTCGATATTTGTATATATAACAAAACCTTTTAATTTTATTTTTGTTTTATTCACTTAAACTTTTGTTTTTACTAAAAAAAAATTATTCTTTTTTCGTTTATAACTTAAAAAACTTGTACTTTTATATACCCTAAAGCAGTAAATCAGTAAATCAGTAAATCAAACCACCACTCCACCCTCCCATGATCTATTGATCTATTGATCCATGTCAATTATTTGTATACACGATAACACAAAACTTCTTTTAGTCTTTTTACATGTTTATAACTAAAAACACTTTCTTTTTCTAATGTTTCATCACGTAAAAAATTTACGTTTTTAACAATGTCCTAAGGAGCAGTAAAATCAGTAAATCAGTAAATCAAATCACCACCCCTCCCTCCTCAAACACCCATGATCTATTGAACTATTGATCTATTGATTCAAAGTCATATTTTTTAGTAACTTTTTTTTTTATTTGGTTTTTGTTTTTTATTTATTTTAAAACTTATTGTTTTTACTTAAAATTTTATTCTTTTCATGTTTATAATGTAAAAAATTTACGTTTTTACATACCTTAAAGCAGTAAATCAGTAAATCAAACCACCACCCCACCCATGATCTATTGATCTACTGATTCAAGTCATATTTTGTATAACATAACACAAAACTTATTTACTTTTGTTTTATTTGCTTTAAACATTTTGTTTTCACCAAAATGTTTATGCTTTTCATGTTTATAACGTAAAAAATTTACGTTTTTACATACCCTAAAGCAGTAAATCAGTAAATCAAACCAGCGGTTACATAAGGGCTGTGCCCTTAGGTAACCGCTGACACCCTCTTCGGGATACTCCGAGATGCGGTCTTCAATGCATCTCTACTGGGGTGATCTCCATGTAGTGGGGCAAAGGGCTGTGCCCTTACCGCATACACACCCCCTTTCAGGGTACCCCAAGATGGGTCTTCATGCATCTCTATGGGGTGATCTCCAAGGAGTGGGGCTCGTCGATGAAAATTGTTCGGTTATGTATAGTAAAGATTGAGATTATGTTGATGAGTGAGCGCATTCGTGAACTTTTGTATAAACACGAAGGTAACCCTAATGATAAGCCTACCGTCCTTAGGTTCTTACTAAGCAAGAACACTAACAACAACAATCACATTGAAGGACCTATTATTACCAAGCAAGAACAACAATAACAACAACAATGTTAAAATCATTTAAAACGAATTTAAGCCTACACACACACACACACACACACACACACACACACACACACACACACACACACACACACACACACACACACACACACACATCCACACACATCCACACACACAAACACATTAGTACAATTTCCCCGTCATGCTCTGCCATGCATTAGTATAATTGAAGTTCTACCATGTATCACTATATCATTATTTAAAAACAATAACAGCACCAATATTATTTTAACTTTATATAGTTTTATTTACTATCGTTCACACTTTTTTATATATCGGAAATCAAAATAAAAATGCTACAAGGTGTTAATTTAATATTTTCAATTTTTATATTCAGGGAAAACTAACTTTTAAACTTGGTTCTAACACTTTCTCATCTCTTAAATCGCCTTGGCATGTCCTAAGCTATTACTCAGTAATATTATTATTATTATTAAATATAATATTATTAATAGTATATAGTATATATATATTATATATATATATATATTAGTATATATATATTACACAGTATATATTATTATTATTATTAATATATATATTATATATATATAGTTAACATAGAGAACTTATTAATTATAACGTCTCCATGGATATCTCCCTTAATATACATTGTATCTCAGCTGTATTTTCAAAAGCAGTATCAATGTCCCGTCATGCTCTGCCCATACATTAGTAAGTATTTTGCAAGCTCACCATTGTGAATCACTTTATTATTATTAAAAAACAATAACACAGCATCAAAGAAGAAAGCAGAGAAAGACGCAAAGCAGAAGAAAGAAGCTCATAGAAATCTAAGAGGAGAGAAAAGAGAATGAGAGAATGAGAGATTCAAGCTTACACTTGGCCACTTACATTAATCCTCTTATGAAATTAACAACCACAAAAAACAACAACCACATTGATTCTGAGCTGAGAGAGAGGGAGAGAGAGAGAGAGAGAGAGAGAGAGAGAGAGAGAGAGAGAGAGAGAGAGAGAGAGAGAGAGAGGAGAGAGAAAAAAAACAAAGGGATAGACAAATTTCATACATTCACACAAACACACATATAAAAGAACGACTACACAAGACACTGCCTTATGTAGATAAAAGTTCCAAGCTAACATAAAATAAGTTCTTTTAATAAATTATTATTATTATTATTATTATTATTATTATTATTATTATTATTATTATTATTATTATTATTATTATTATTATTATTATTATTATTACTACTTACTTACTTACTTACTTACTTACCTATGTAATTTGATAAGCCAGCGCGAATAATTCACGACCACTCAGTAAGCCATACTGCGAGAGACTGAATAAAGTTACCATGGTGACTAGCGCGATTATCTAACAATGTAATGTTTACTCTAGCTTTAAGCCTAACGTAGGAATAAAGATAACACTGACATAGATAAACCTAATGTAACTTACTCATGTCAGCTCATGCTATTTTTATCATTCTTATTTTACTTTTTTAAGTTGGAAAACATTCCGCATATGTAGAAAACAAATTGTTATTATTATTTTTTATTATTATTATTATTATTATTATGATTATTATTATTATTATTACTTTTAATTTTAAAACTATCAAAACAGTTCGTGTTTGAAGATTGGAAAACAATTTATGTTATTATTATTATTATTATTATTATTATTATTATTATTATTATTATTATTATTATTATTATTATTTTACAACAGTTCGTACAACAAACTCCAAAGTAAAAATATTATTATTTTTAAAAACAAAAACAGCAACAACAAAAACTACAACAACAACCACATTGAAACTTACTCAAAAACCATCTCATGCTATTTTTATTATTATTATTATTTTATTTTTAAAGTTGGAAAGCATTTCACATATGCAGAAAACAAATTGTTATTATTTTTATTATATATTATTATTTTGATTAAATATTTTGTTACACCAGTTTAGTAAAGTTTCGTGCAGGGTATTGTTCAAAAACAAATTTTGCTTATTATTAATTTTATTTTAAGTTGGCAAAACATTTCGCATATGTAGAAAACAAATTATTATTTTCATTATTATTTTTATTCTCATTATTTTTATTATTATTTTTATTATTATTTTTACTATTACTTTACAACAGTTCCTAAAACAAACGTTGCATTATTTTTTTTTTTTATATATTTTTCTTGAAAATATTATTAGTATTCTTTATTATTTTATTTAAAGATTGAAAAACAATTATGTTATTATTATTATTAACGTTATTACAAGTTTTCTTAGCCTTGGAACAACAACAACATCATTACTATTTTAATTATTAATATTATCTTTATTTTTATTATTATAATTTTTCCTCTTTTTTATATTATTTCAATTTGAGACTCATTACAGTTCGTGTGTGTTTAAAGATTGAAAAACAAATTTATTGTTATTATTAATTAATTATTATTACCTTGCTATTGTTATCTTTAATTATTATTACTATTTATTAATTTTTTATTATTTTATTTAAAGTTGAAGATAAAACCGCATCTTCAAAAATTAATATGTGCTTATAAAAATTCGCCTTTATAATTCTTTAATGCATACATGTTTTATAAACTTATCGCTAAGTACACGTCTCTAGTCCTTCGAGGGGGTGCAGTTCAGCACCTTGTTACGCGGTTCGAGCCTTAGCGTTTACGGTCTTTAGGGTAAGTTCAAAGACATGCTTTTTTACATACCCTATACGACGTAAGTCCCAAAGGTCGTTTTAAGCAAATAGACCGGAAGTGGACCCCTCCCACTCCTCCTTGGCTTAACGGCTTACGGCTTAAGCGTTTCTTACGTCCCTTACGCCCTTTATTGTCTGTAAACCATGATTTTACATACCCCAAAGCGTAAAGTCGTAAGGGTACACTAACGGGGGAAACCTCTCCTTCAAGCCTACATGTTTTAAACTGCTTTACCTAATTACAATTCCTAGCTGAACACCAAACATCTTTGTTTATATAAACTTATACATCGTGAAAATTTCATGAAAACTTTAATTAAATTTTTATTACACATTTACTCTTGATATACTTATAGATCTTTACATAGGAAAGTGAAAATTTAAGAACCAGTAAAGCCAGCTTGTTTCATTTTGAAACATTTTTATTAGCATATAAGTAGAACCTTAAATAATATTGTAAGAAGAAATTTATAGAGCTTACTTTACAAGATTATTAATATAAATATATTTAACAAGGTTATTAAATATAAATATTATGTTTTATCAATGATATTAAATAAATAAAAATACTCCACACATGTATGGAGCCTTTATGAGTACTTAAAATTAAAACGATGTCTTTACAAATATCCCATTCATTTGTATCATTATCAATCAGGTAGGTTCTTACCTCGTCAATGCCCTCCGATAGCACATATATAAAAAGTTCCCTTTCCTATATCATACCGTTTTCTGCATTTGCAATAATACCTTCTTGCGTACCTCAGATATATATTTTATCTGTGGCAATCCAGAAATATAGAATCCAAATACTGTAGGTATAAATACTTCTGTCCCATTATTCCTCTCCCATATTCGTACTTCCATTCTGATCGTGTTTAGATGTTTAGAAAATGATAGAGAAAGTTGATTGGTCTTGGTTTCTTTGCTCTGGCTAATAACTGTTCTTGTCCAGTTTAAAACAGGGTTTGGTTTAAAGTACTCCATAATCCAATCTTCAGCGTGCTTACATATACAGAGTATCTCGTCCGTGCTCCACAAAATAACGTTTGGAAACTATAGCATGGTGAATGACCTAGCAATAGTGAAAAATTATAATCCAGGTGTGGTTTCTTTTATATTAAGATTGAAAACCCACTCCCTGGGATCTTGATTTCCCACTGTATAAGTGTCTTGTATAGAGGTATATCAATTAAGACGGAAATGATATACACTTAGTGAAAATAGAAAACATTTTAAGACAGAGCACAGGACTTGTTCAACGTTTAATCAGCTAAGCAACGACTATGGTTTTTAAAAATGAGTTTTTAACGACCTACAAGTTAGTATAACATACCGTTCAAATACAGCTTTAAATGAGATAAGCAGAAATTTCCTTCCAATTCACATAATCCCGTATAAAAAACAAGGGGGTATTCATCCTAATCACAGGACAGGCCTGAATGGTGAAATGGCCGGCATTTCAACTAATCACAGGATAGACGAAGTGGAGATAAGGGATACTCCGCTTAATCACAAGAAAGGCAAACATTTCCTCCTTATCAGCTCAAAATGGTCTCACTGAATCAATATGTTTCAGATTAAAATATATTCATTTAGTTTCTATAATGTTATCATGTTTTGTTCTGTATTACCATGACTAGTTTTCCGATTAATCAACTTGTGTTTGTAGATAATGCGTGTATCATCAGATTAACAGGAATACATTTATATATAATAAAGACGCAAAGCCGTAAAGCCGTTCCGCCAAGAGGAGGGGGAGGGGTCATTTTCGATCTATTTGATAAAGACCTTTTTGACTTACGTCTATAGGGAATTAAAAACATGTTTTTTACATACCTAAAAGAAAAAAAAGTACCTAAAGGTTCAAACGCGTACAGGGTGCTGAATACACCCCCTCGGGGCTAGCGACCCATGTGTCTTACGGCGATAAGGTCTATAAAACGTGTTTTTATTAAAAATATTAACAGCTTTTAATAAAACTTATTTTGCTTTCTACATATGCGAAGTGTTCTTCAACTTTAAAATAAAAATAATAAAAATAATAGTAATAATAATAAAGATAATAGAAGTAATAATAATAATAAAATTAATAACATAAATTGTTTTCAACACAAACTGCCGTGATAGTTTTAAAATTCAAAGTAATAATAATAATAATAAAAATAATAATAACATAATTTGTTTTCTACATATGCGAAATGTTTTCCAACTTAAAATATAAAATAATAATAATAATAATAATAATAATAATAATAATAATAATAATAATAATAATAATAATAATAATAATAATAATAATAAAAATATATATATAATTATATAATAATAATAATAATAATAATTAAATATAATAATATGTAATATATATAAATATAATAACAATAAAAATTAATATAATAATAAAAATAGATGAGCCTGAATGATAAGTTACTATTAGGTTTATATATGTCAGTGG